>WUWR02000072.1:0-124537 GCA_009982885.2 Hyles vespertilio | reverse complement strand
CATCAACCACTTCCAATATACTGTTATTGACTCTGCTACACGTCAATAATAATTATATTATTGCATCAAACTTTCTGTATTAAATTTTGTGAATGTTAAACGCTATTGCAATTTTGTTTCAAAATCAAGTAATGGACTCATTTAATTCTGGATACGTAAGCAGGTTTTTTTGCTGATTTATTTTCAGTATTAAAAAGTTTGAGGTTTAAATAACTGCAGCTGTTTCCAAAAATAAATGTAGTCTAGACAATAAAACCTAACAATAAAAACTCCATCAAAATTCGTGCACTTTTTCCGACGAGCACAGACTGACAGGAAAAAACGAGAAAATATGCTTTTAGAGTGCACTTTTACTGCACGGTACTTCTGTTTTAGAAAAGTTATGTACGAAAACCACAACGGTGTGAATTTAATGAAGGTAGACTGTGTAGATCATGTTTAGGTCGAGACAGTCGGATATCAAATAGCCATTAATATAAAAAAATTCACCGTTTTCTTAACTGTATTGTCACTTCCAGGACAATAGCTAGAATTTCAGGATTACTTTTTATATCGTATGTAGGATATTTGATTTGAATTTACTGGCATTGAAAATAATTTCGATTGAAAAAACTTTAATCAATAGCTTAAGTCTTAATTTGACTTACTATTAACTAGTGGTAGATCTTTCATATTAAATGAAAGGTCGCCTAGGTAGGTACCACTGCAAGACATTGCGGGAGGCGGAGAAATAAACATATTTCTCCGCCAAACAACAGTATAAATGCACTGTTGGGTTCCGGTTTAAAAGAAGTTGTAGCCAGAGTAACTACTGGACATATTGAGACTTGCCATCTTATAGCTCAGGGTGGCGAGCGCAGTGGAATGTCATGCATTGCTTTGTAATTCATGGTGTTGTTTGGTTTTGCTACTGCCCATTTACTACATCAGCGGTCGTAACACTTATCATTAGGCGAATGGCAAGCTCGCCTCGTCATTTATCGCGATAAAAAATAAGAATATTAGAAATTATTGTATAATGAATTGTTCCATTGGATAAGAAATTGTTTAAGCAACAGAGTCCATTTAGTACTTTTTTTTTACAATTGCCTGGCATCGTGGCGGCATTGCACCTGATGGAAAGTGCCAATGCCGCCCAGGCAGAGTTTCCATTGGCATCGGACGGCAGTCCCATGCCAATGGAAACAATTATGCCGGCCTGCTAAGGTGCCTCTTCACACCACGGCGGAAGGACCCAGGATTGTAGGAAGGAGGGAACACGTGCGCCGGCAAACAATTCCACAGCCTGACGGTGCGGCACAAAAACGAATTTGAGAACCGTTTGGTCGCGCCGGGATGGTGTGGACGGTCAAGCTACTTCGCAAGCCAGCACGCGTGGTTCTGGTAATAGAATTATTTAAGTAAAATAATAATTATTAATTATTTTACTTAAATAATTCTGTAACATCTTCACATGTTTAAGTGCAATATTTTGTATGTATTGTATTGTCTGCCCTCTCTTTTTCCTTCTTTTAAATCCATCCCATGGTTGTCTGTAAGACATTGCTTTAAGCGATAAGACCGCCATTTGTACTTTTTATATTTTTTTGGTTCTGTATGTTGTATTTTTTTTATGTGTACAATAAAGATTTAAAATAAATAAATAAATAAATAGTATTGTATCAGCCCATATACGTCCCACTGCAGGGCACGGGCCTACTCTACAATCGAAAGTACGATTGAGAGTGGTTAGGCCATATATTCCACCCGATTGCAATAAAGAAATTTAAATTGCATTACTTTATAAACAGTTACTATCACTTTTCACACGTTATTTAAAATCTATTATTACGGGCATGAAAGATTATATATTTATAAAGTTTATAAAAAAAATCGACTCATTTGTATGCCCAATAAGACTACTAACTGGCGTTCTTCGAATATAGTTATAAAAAAGCAGCATGTTACCAATTGGATAAGAGTCCTTAGCTCAGACTAATTATGATGATAGTACAGGCAATAAGGTAATGTTAAACGGGCCATTAAAACTTTATCGGTAGTAACCGTTTCTGGTGATAATTACCTATCATTAGGCGGCCTCAGCTGCTAATTTGTAATTCTAGGTAAATTGGAATATGTGCGCTCTTACCAATGTAAGAGCGCACATATTCCAATTCAAATCCCTAATCCGTATATCCAATGATATACGGATTAGGGATTATTTAAATGGTTATTTTCTTAATTACCCAGTTTGTATAATTGACAAATGGACTAAAATACGAAGTCATAAATTAAATTCCTCTGTCGTATTTTTGGGTCCTATAAACAATTAATTGTACATGTTTGGTAACATCTGTAAGAATTTTGTCCAGATTTTGTGAAATCCAGAGTATTTCATATTAAAAAAAAAAAAACATTCAGTAAAACCAGCTATATTCTATTATTATGAGTTTCAAGTCCAATAGGGACATTTTTTTCAAAACAACCTTTTTTCACAGTGATAATAGTCGATAAGGATATTACATTAATATCTAAGAATTGTAAGGTAAATTAAAATCGTTGGCTTACTTTTTGCTCGTGATTTACTAATACAGAAAACAAGGTTTACAAGTATTTCTTGATTGTTATATGGCTACTGTTTGATCTAGTTTCTTGGTTAGATTTAAGTTAAGATAATCGGTGATCTAATACAATTATCTCATGGCAACGTGTCACAGACTAACGTAATGGGGTATAAAACATTGCTTACAGTCACGTAATTTTGTACTGCTGTTTGTATTTTAAAGTGGAATTTTAGTAATGGTCTCTTAAAAAGCGTACTAAGTTTGCTTGTATAAATTAAGAGTAGTTCATACTATTATATATGTAATTATGTTTAGTCTATTGAATAGCACAATTGGATTGCAGAGACGCTTATAAGGAATTATAGAGGTTGGACTGGAAATATAATTTTATCAAACATCATAAAATTAGTAATTTAATATATTTATGGTGGACAAAAATATTAAATATTCCATATAAAAAAAGATCCATCAACGGATGGATTCTCCTCGACAAAACTACTGAAAACAAACTTTAATAATATTTCGAGTCTTCAAAATTCAGTTGTCTTTGGCACAGACGTGCACTGCAGCCTTGATTTAAATATTCTTTTAAAACATTTTACATATTCAAGACAGGACCTTAAAATATACAGTGTACATTTAAAATCAATCTTATCCCATAAAGATCAATAACGCCAACACCCGAACCTTTCCATATCTTATAAACCCTTGGCTGGCCGAACGAAATATTATTAGCGATTTGTTTACGCCCACCGCGAGCTCACAAAAAGACAAGCCAGTCAAGATAGCACGCTTTTATCAGCCCGTGACAAGTATAAAGGACAACATACCGAGCTTGACCGCTCAGCCACAAGCAAAATAAAAATAAATCACAATTATAACAATACTGCGCGCTGGGTTATCATTCCTGTCTATCTATCGGCACGGACAAACGACAGACGACAGCGGCTATTGAGCGATCCATATGCCTTTTATAAGTTTTTATTGATGCATGAATAAGACTTTGTGAGACCCTATGTTAGGTGTAATCAAAGAGGTTGGTATCAAAACTTTATAAATATTAATCATTATGCTGTAAGGAACAAGTTGTTTCCTTTTCTTTGTAATGATGTACTAGTTTGTAGCTTATAGATTTAAATGGTTGATGGTTCAATAAAAGTAATATTTTATTGTGTTACTGAATGAGATTTTCTAAATATATTTGTTGAGGAGACCGGGTAGAGAGTTTTTGGATGTATGATGTAATAAAAATAGTTATTGACGAAAGAATGAAAATAGAATTAAATATTAAACACAAGAACTAGACAACTTGCACTTTTTTTTTTTTATTGCCTTGTAGGCAGACGAGCTAGCGGCCCGCCTGATGTAAGCGGCTACCGCTGCTCATGTACCCTCCGTAGTGCCAGGGGACCAGCACAACAAAGTTGCTGCCTACCTCGAGGAAAAGTACTCTCCTTAAACCTCTTTTGAAGAAGGACAGGTCTAGCGCTGAGGAAACACCGATGCAGGGAGTTCATTCCAGAGCTTGCACGTACGTGGTAGAAAAGAACGCTGGAAACGTACCATAATAATATTTCGTTCGGCCAGCCAAAGGGTTTATAAGATATTGGAAAGGTTTCGGGTGTTTGGCGTTTATTGATCTTTTAACAAGTATTAAAATCGTCTGTGTTTAGTAAGGTCCTGTCATGTCTTCGTGTTTCATTAATAATGATTATTGCGAAACAAGAAATATTCAACGCAGATCTCTCATAGATTTCAAAATCCTTATAAATAGGCATTGCTACAAAACAGCAGAAGATGATGAAGCATAAAAATAAAACATTACAACAATTGATGTAGCATACATTAAAATAATAAACCAAATGAAAAACATACCGCGACCATATGTTAGGAAAGCAATTATTTTTGCTACTCGAGAGATAATGTATGAGCGTCGCGTGTGAGTATGCACTTCACCACGACAGTTTTATTTCATAGAGTAATTGCATGTTGAGAGCATTAAAATAACTCATATGTTGCTGTTCATAAAAATATTCATCAGCCATTAGCGGACAGCAAACCTTGATGTGTTACGAAAGATTTTGTGTAATTTTTTTGGACTTTCCATTATGAATGGAGGTTATGTTTTATTTATTTTTTATTAAATAGCGCATGCGGCTTCCGCCCAGTTGCATATATATATATATATATATATATATATATAGTATATATATATATACAGGGTATATCAAGACTGCTACCGAAAACGAAGCCGGTTTAAGCGACTTCAGACACAATGCACAGAAAAAGTTGCAAAAATAGCGTCAATTTTTTTTTTGTAATTTTTTTCTTATGACCATAATTGGGTGGTAAATACATTTTTTTCTAAAATAATAGTGTATACCCTTTTATTTATAAATAATCTAAGGTATAAAAGTGTTTAAATTATTATTTTAGAAAAAACTATGGATTTACCACCCAAAAATGAAGATATTTAAAAAATCATAAAAAATAATTGTCGCGTTTTCTTTCGAAATTTTTGGTTGCATTGTGTTTGTAGTCACTAAAACTACCACCCGGCTTCGTTTTCGGTAGCAGTCTTGAGATACCCGGTATATACAGGGTATATCAAGACTGCTACCGAAAACGAAGCCAGTCTTGAGATACCCGGTATATACAGGGTATATCAAGACTGCTACCGAAAACGAAGCCGGGTGGTAGTTTAAGCGACTTCAGACACAATGCAACAGAAAATGTTGCAAAAAAAAAGCGACAATTTTTTTTGTTATTTTTTTCCTATGGCCATATTTGGGTGGTAAATAATTTTTTTCCTAAAATAATAGTATATACCCTTTTATTTATAAATACTCTAAGGTATAAAGAGTTTAAATTATTATTTTAGCAAAAAACTATGGATTACCACCCAAAAATGACGATATTTAAAAAATCATAAAAAAAAAATTGTCGCGTTTCTAGGCGAAATTTTAATTGCATTGTGTTTGTAGCCACTAAAACTGCCACCCGGCTTCGTTTTCGGTAGCAGTCTTGAGATACCCTGTATATATATATATTTTATGGGCCAAGTGATTAATGCGAGCAGTATTCATAATGCCCGGGCAGCATGAATATTGCCGAGCCATATCTGGCCAAGTGATTAATTACAATCTAAGCTCACCTATTTATCACATTGCCCGGGCATTATGATATGGCTACATGATGATCGGGCAATGTGATTAATAGGTGATTTTTTAGGTGTCGAGCTGCCACATTGTCGCATCTGTAGTCGCATCTGCGATAGACGAATAAATTAGAAAGGTTGAATTGATCTGCTTATGTTTAGTTGTTTTTTAACGTCCGAACATTATCTTCAGAAGAAAATTAGTGTACCCAAATTATGGATCAATTAGGTCGACTGTGCCCCAAAACTGACTCGGAACACCCCGACTTCACGTAGTCTTTTGGTTACAGACCCTAGAGTGTATATGAAAAGCCGGAGGCGCGGAGGGAAAGCAGCCCCCGCCCGCTGTAACGAAAGATGGGTGCCTACATTGGTGCCTATCTTTTGTTACGCAAGGGCGAAGGGGCTGAACTTCCGTAGCGCCGGAGACGATGCAGAAGCTAATTTGTATTGACAAGAAGTGTTTTAAGGGTTAGATTGCTATAATAGATATTTCTCAGCAATAGTGCGTTACACTATTCATGGGAGTGGTACCAGGGGAGGTGCGACACTCCCCTCCCCTCCACTCCTCCCAACCCACCCCCTCGTGTTGCCCTATTCTAAATTCTACCACTTCAGCTCATTGTTTTGATTTTGATTCGCTTTACATCACTCTGCCCAATAGGCACTTGGTATTATTCATAATGCCCGGGCAATGTGATAAAATTGATTGATTATAATCACATTGCCCGCTCTTATTGGGCATTATTCATATTGCCCGGGCATTATGAATAATACCTGATTAATCACTTGGCCCATAACATATATATATAGATATAATATATATATATATATATTATATATATATATATATATACATATATATATATATATATATATATGTATATACCGGGTATATCAAGACTGCTACCGAAAACGAAGCCGGGTGGTAGTCTAAGCGACTCCACACACAATACAACAGAAAAAGTTGCAAAAAAAAAAGCGACGATTTTGTTTTTGTTATTTTTTTCCAATGACCATATTTGGGTGGTAAATACATTTTTTCCTAAAATAATAGTGTATACCCTTTTATTTATAAATAATCTAATGTATAAAAGAGTTTTAATTATTATTTTGGCAAAAACTATGGATTTACCACCCAAAAATGACGATATTTAAAAAATCATAAAAAAAAATTGTCGCGTTTCTATGCGAAATTTTTAGTTGCATTGTGTTTGTAGTCACTAAAACTACCACCCGGCTTCGTTTTCGGCAGCAGGTTGAGAGATATATATATAATATATATATATATATATATATATATTAATTTTAATTATGTTCATCAGGGAAACTGTAATCTAATGCTAAAATAATATTTGAAATCAGCCCCGTAGTTTCCGAAATAATAAAAAAACAAATCTTTCCACTTGTAATAGTAATATATACGTAGTATAGCCAACATAGTGTAACTTATAACAGTCTGGACCAGCAGATTTTTAATTTTGGTTCTCAATTTGTATGTATTACGTTCAAATAGCTTTTTATTTATTTAAATCTTAAGGGATTACCAGAAAGCCCGTAGAACTAATTTTTGTGAATAAATATTGAGGTATTAATTTATTGTTATTTGTCTAATCTCGACTGATGGGAGATAATCGTCTCTAGCTAGTAATTTATCCGAATAGTACTAACAATCAGGTGCACAGTCCCTTATACGTACTAGTAAATGGGAAATATTGGCCAACAGTAATTTACATACGTATAAATCGTGGTAAACTATTTGCATCCGCTCTAGTAGCGATTGCCGTACTCGGTAGTCGGTACACGATGGTAGAAAATGAACATAAAATGTAGGACCTTTTGGCTTTAGAATTTTGACACATCATCATCAGCTTGTTGCAGTCCACTGCTGGACATAGGCCTCTCCCAAGATACGCCACAAAGCCCAGTTTACTGCTTTTTGCGTCCAGCCGCTACCGGTTCTTTTATGCAAGTCTTCTCGCCGTCTGGTCAGGTGGCGTCTAGCTTGTGTATACGCGGTTTGAATGCCGAAATAATTGATAAGATGGATATTTTATATAAGTGACGGCGGACCAATGGCACGCGTGCCAATGTCGACACGCGACATAATATTTTGGGCAAGCCACCGATAATAAAGTTCATTATACACTGAAAAAAAAAGAAAGAAAATTTTCCCAAAACTATAAAACATATTCCGCGTTTGTTATTGTAGTAAAGGTAATTTTTCTAAAATAGTGAAATCACAATTATACAACGACACGTCTTATTCATTCTATAAACAAAATGGCACGTTTATAATACACTTTATAATAGATTTACTGGTGGTAGGTCTCTCATATGTGTGAGGCTGCCTGGGTGGGTACCACCGCAATGTCTATTTCTCTCGTCAAACAGCGGTTTAAATGCACTGTTGTGTTTCGGATTGAAAGACATTGTAGCCATAGTGGCTGCTGGACATATTGAGACTTAACATCTTGTGTCTCAGGATGGCGAGCACAGTGGAATGCCAAGCATTGCTTTGTAATTCTAGGTGTTGTTTGGTTTTGCTACTGTTCATGAGCGGTCGCATCGCATACCATCAGGCAAACGGCATGCTCGTCTGGCCAAAAAAAAAACCTAAAGTTTCGTCGACCCTGCTGTATATAAATTAACACTAAACTGAATACCAAGTCCACACTGGTCACTTTGTCAAGCCATAAAAAACCAATAAAAACTGATCCTAAGGTTTACAAAACAAGGTACAATATCTATATATTTGTATTTCGTATTTAACATTAAGTCAACTAAGACGAGAATATCATAGTGCCGTGATAGGCAGCATGGCAATCTAACTCAACTAGAGTTGGTATTAAAACCTACTTTAATTATAGTGTGAGCTCGCATTCGTGTGAAAACTAGTGTTTAGTATTAGAGTGAAATGGGCTCACTATTAAAATAAAATTATACACATTAATACCAGCCCTTTTATACTTTCGTACGGCAAAGAAATTGCCAGCTAATTTTGCCATGTAGATACAATATGGTGTGTATCGATAGTCAATCAACATGCACTAATATAACCGGGAAGCATAACATCGTGAGGAAACTTGCATGCCGTAACTATCTTTTTATATGAATTTCTATTGTATGTAAAGTCAGCCAACCTGTGCTAAGTCAGCGTGGTGGACTATATGGCCTAACCACTCTCAATCGTACTCTCGATTGTGGAGGAGGCTCGTGCCCTGAAGTGGGACGTATATGATCTGATACAGTACAGATACAAAAATGGAAACTTTTGTCCAGTAATGTGGATTCTAATATCAACTGTTAGTTTATATCCCGCAATAATTATAATTACAATATTATAATTAAAGTCATTACTGAATGATTGACACCAAACGATAGTTTTAGACAGCGTTTGATTCCTAGTTAGATAAAATGTTTTGTAATCCTACGTTCAGAGTATTTGATTGGAATGTATTTAGTAACGATTCTCTTTTTTCGATCACATTCCTAACAGCATTTTTGACTGACGGAGCGGATCTTATAAAAACAGATAAGGTTGACAAAATTATCTGAAATTTAAAACTAAATGTTATTAGACAGAGAGGTGAAGGAGAGAATACGATTTAGAAATGTTAGGCCATAAAGAGTATCCTGGTTCGGTTTTACAGACTTTAAATAATAAGTACCATAGAAATTCTTACAATTCGTCGTGGTGTGCAGGTTTCCTCACGACTAACTTCTTTCGTTACAGTGCTAGGTCACTATGATTACAATATACCGGGTATATCAAGACTGCTACTGAAAACGAAGCCGGGTGATAGTTTAAAGCGACTTCAGACACAATCCAACAGAAAAACTTGCAAAAAAAAAGCGATAATTTTTTTTTGTTATTTTTTTCCTATGGCCATATTTGGGTGGTAAATACATTTTTTCCTAAAATAATAGTGTATATCCTTTTATTTATAAATACTCTAAGGTATAAAAGAGTTTAAATTATTATTTTAGCAAAAACTATGAATTTACCACCCAAAATTGACGATATTTAAAAATCATAAAAAATAATTGTCGCGTTTCTATGCGAAATTTTTAATTGCATTGTGTTTGTAGCCACTAAAACTACCACCCGGCTTCGTTTCGTAGCAGTCTTGAGATACCCTGTATATTATATTGCATTTTTAAGAAATATGATAATATCAAACTATAGATAATAAACATCACAATTACCTACTCATTTTAAAATCGCAGGAAACAGAAGTAAAGTTGATATCAGGGACCACGTTTGTTGGTCATAGTGATATTAAGTATTCCCCGCAATTGTTACTTTAATTATTTATTCTATTATACCATCCTTTCTTTTATCGTTATATTACATAAAATGTGAAATTACTCGATATTTACCTAAAGTATAACATTTTTACTACAATGCTCTTTGATATTTTTAATATAAATATTTTATGGGCACTTCGCGTTTTCATTAAACAGCCGTGAAAAACTTGTACGTGTTGAAACATTTATACCGCGGCAATTATTTCCGTGTTCTTTATTAATTTTACGCTTTATAACGATATATCGATGCTTCTGGATGGCGGACATCAAAGAGTTTTTAATAGCTTTCTATAAGGAATGGGGGACAGAAACATTTATGTCTGGTATTATAATTATAAAATTAGATCTTATGATGATATTATGTTTTTTTTGTCGTTGCTTAGTTAAGTGAATAATCTAAATTGATTTAGGTGTTGTCTTTTGAATAAGAAGTGGTGGGGAAATTATTTTATTAGCCAATCAAATTGTCAATTTGCGGATCACTAAAATATTATAGATGCGTAACCTACTTATAAATTAAGCTAGTTAAGCAATATTCAGTAAATTATTTCACCTACCATTTTCTATAAAGATAAAGACAGTGTGATTATCATACATGCATAGATAAACTCACTCCTTTTTCCCAGAAAGGGTAGGCAGAGGTTCCAGGACAACCACATTTCGCATTCTATGTTCCGTCCCATGACATTGGCACAAATTTCTGACTCCGGACTGATAATCAATAGAAAAATCCAATATCAGTTTGCTCGCCATTGAGGGGTAATGTGACTATTTAAATCCTTTTAATTAATGTGAGTTATAACTCGTGTTTTTACGCATCTGCATAATGCGAATTAAAACACAATATCAGCAATAGGATGTTTATCATATACATACAAGAGTCATGTCATCGTAATTTGAACGAGATTTCAGTTCAATATTTTTCTTTGAAGTGTTTGTAATGCATATAAAGGAAATTGTATTCCGCGAAGCATGGCTTGTTTATTCCTTTATCTTAACGTCCTTTTTCCACACAACAGGAAAGAGGTTATCTCGCTTACGTTTGTTTTTATCAACGTTTGTTGGGATCACCCAAGTTGCCATGACATTGTGTGTATGATTTTGTTCAGCTACGGAAAATGCGCATTTTATAAAAGCCATTTGGATTGATATACGCGTTATTAGGTTTCCTGTAGTGAATTTATTTAAAATTTTAATCGAAGCAAGGAAATAATGCACTAAATTATACGGTTATAAAGTTATGCTTAATACTTTCTATTAGTTAAACGTGCGAAAAAAATATCTCACAGTAAGTTAGTGCATGAAAAAATAAAATTTGACTTTTTGCATCTTACAAACTGTGTTTTTCATATAATCGTTATAATAAAATATTATTTGAAACACGCGCAATTTTTCATACGCGTCGGCAATAAAGATTTATGAACAGTCGATGTGAAAAATTCGCCATGGACAATTTTATGGTACGTAATTTATCAAGGTTCATTGCGACTTATGCAGATTTTCAAGGTTTATCGTTTGAATTGCAATCGGAATTATTATATTCTATTCATAAAACACTAAAAATATACTTTAAGAGTATGAACCTAAAATACTAGCATTGTGAATTCTAAATTTGAATAATTTCAAAATGGCCGATGTTAATCATTTAGATACGAGTTGAAAATCGAAATTCCAACATATTAATTTTATTACACGACTGATTGGTCACAAAGTGATCGTAATTGTGAATCTATAACCCGGACGTGTACCCATGTAATTATATAAAAACGCTTGTAATTCATCCGACTGACGAAACTGAACCGATGTTATGCTCATTAAAATAGTTTTGCCTGTAATATTGGTGAGTCGTGATGTCTTTTGGTGAATTTCACAGCATTGTGTTATTAGGCCTGTGAACTTTATAAGCATAATTAAGAGCTATCTTTGATTGGGATTTGATTTTCAGAGTTTAGAACCCCTGATTATCTTAGGATACGTTTAATTTATATAGCATTTTTATTAGATAAATTCATATAATTATCGACACAAATGCATGCTTACAATACTTTTGGTGTTTGGATCGCTATAATATGGCCCTCTTAACATATAAAGGAAATAAATATCATAATAACACCGATCTATAACTAAATTTGTAAAATCACACCAGTTCATAAAACTAGTCGTCAATTTGTCAATAAAACATGGAACTTTTATATTAAACGGTTTACAATTTATATTGGTCAATGATTGATGTTACATACAAATGCTTAACAATACCAAGGACCTTGCGTACTGTAAAATTCCAAATAAAGCTTTTTTTAATGGAACTAATGCCTTTTTGTCCAGCCCAAAACCGAGCGCCTCGCATCAAAGAACATCCGTCCAACACAGTATCGGGCGCAGTGAGCCGGCGGACATTGAGATGCGTGGTCGAAGGGCCGACCGAAGCCTGTGGTGCACTGGTTTAAGGATGGGTCACCTTTGCCTCATGCTGAAGATGGGCATCGGGTGTTGTTGGAAGACGGGTTGCTGTTTTTAAGGTATGTTTAATGATTTTGTTGTATTAAGTCACAAACGTGGTCATTTGTCGTCCTGCACAAAAATGTTTTAAAATAATTTCCAAGAGTATACACTAGAAAATAAAAACGAATACATAAGAATGTAATGAAAATAAAGTTATAATTAACGGGCAACTATTTCTAATGATATAATCTTTCAAATATTTTAAAGCTCCAACAATAATTACGTAGGCAAAGAAGTACCCATTCATTACCAGCCTAGCGCCACATAAAAGCAATAACACAATAAATCAACCGTATTGTTTTCACAATATTTGTACCTCTCATTTATACAGCAATTAATCTAAAAACAGATCCATCATTCGCAGTTAAGAAAGCCAAGATTTGTTTTGCAGAGTGAATAGGGGAAAGAAGACAGCGACGAGGGGATTTATTGTGCGTGGCACGCAACATCGCAGGCGAGGCTGTCAGTCAGAACGCTTCCCTTAACGTCGCTGGTAAGTTTACTAACATTCTGTTCATACTCCATGCAGGAAGTTTCAGTTAGTGGGTCAGTGAAGATAGAGGACACTGGGGATTTATATCCTTTTGCGAATTTATGTGGACATGGAAGAGATTACTGTATCATTCATTTTAGTACCAATAATTTTATCATGTAGCCGATGTAGTTAAATTCCGTTAGTTGGTTTAAATTCAAAGCAGCGACGACATTTTAGTCGGTGACATTATCGGCATAGGATGATTTATTTGCTGCATAAGTATCGTCTGGTAAACAGCATGTAACTATGTTTATCTAATTTATGTCTGATTCCATTATTTTATTGCTAATTAAATAGTGTTTGATCATTAATGTTTGATTGCACATTAACTAATGCCACGCAAATTGACACTGAAGCTTAATTATGTGGACCAATGATAGCTGATTGATAAAAGATAATTTGCAGTTCTTAGGGATGAATTCAGAGCTGAACCGAGAGACGTGCAAGTCGCTGCTGGTGAACCAGCTTTGTTAGAGTGTGCTCCTCCTAGAGGAGTTCCCGATCCATCTGTTCACTGGCTTAAAGATGGACAGAAATATGACGTTGAAGTTAATGGAAGGTAAAACTAAAATATAATGAATCTTTGTTTAGCTGAATGCGCATGAATGATCGCTAAAATTGAGGTAATTTTCAGAGTTACGATAACTGAGACAGGGAATCTCAAGATCTTAGAAACATTACCATCCGATAGCGGTCTATTCCGATGTATAGCGTGGAACATAGCCGGGGAGAGGCAATCAAGGGCAGCAGCATTAATAGTTTTAAGACGACCACATTTCGTTGTGAAACCTAACAACGTAACAGCGTTACTGGGTCAAATGGTAGAATTCAACTGCCAGGTAATGTATATTAAATTCTAAATCAGTGTTTGATTTAACATTTTGTTTATTTCTATTAACGTCTATTAACTCTTTTAGAGCTACGATACGAGTGTAAAAATAACATGGATCAAAGAAGATGGAGCGTTGCCGTCCCATGCTACTATAATTCGCGGGCTATTGAGGTTGGAGCACGTGTCCGCGACCGATGCCGGCGTCTATTCCTGCCGGGCGGATAGCCATGCGGGCACTAGTATCACAAGCGCAACGCTCACAGTTTACTGTAAGCCGTGTCTCTATTTGGAACGATTTATTGCACCAATATTCTAACAACTGTCCGTTCTATTTTAACGTGGCCATCTGTTTCAGCTTTACCACACTTCACGCAGATACCGTCCAATTTGACCGCATGGGAGGGTGATGTTGTATCCATTCCGTGCGACGCTAAAGGATTGCCAACGCCGACCACTTTCTGGATATTAGAGGGCAACCAAGATTCCTTGCTTTTCCCGGAATGCACGAAAAGCAATACGAGTTTACTTTACTTGGACAGCGCGCGGGCGGAACACAGTGGAAGGGTAATTTGTACGGCTGTCAACGCAGCTGGAAGCATCATGCAGGAGGCTTACCTTACAGTACTGAAGAAAGGGAATAATGAATTGAGAGAGCGTACAACGAGTCACGAATTGAATATTGATTACGAACGGGACGTTCATATGACTGAGTACGAACTTGTTCAAGCCAGAAAGTATTTACAACAAAACGTTTTAGTTTTAAAACGCATTGAAGCGATGTCGTCGTCGTCATTAAAAGTGGTTTGGGATGTTAGTATCTACTTTGATCTTTAATTAATAGATGGTATTTTTTTTTATTTAACTTTCTATTTAATGCTTGTAGGTGTTGACTGATTATAACGAGTATTTGGAAGGGGTTAAGATTTGGTACAATGGAACCACGCTAAATTGGCGCAATGCAACAGATGAAGATACAACGATACTAAATTCTTCGCATTCAGATTCTATTCTGTGCTCGAACGGGTCTCTTATGAATGTTGACAATAGTGGATCGTCGAGCTATATCCTCACTGGCCTTATGGCTTACACGCAGTATGATATATTCTTGATGCCGTTTTATAAAATGTTGTTGGGGAAACCTTCGAATATGATGTATGGATATACTGAAGAAGACAGTTAGTATATTTTGATCTTTATTTTTTGTTTTATTATTATCTTATTTTTATAACGATACCTAAGATTAAAGTATGAATTAAGATTTGAATCATAAGAATAATTATTTATGTAATATATAGAGATCTACGCAGAAATCTTTGCTGATCTTCTTTAAAACCATGATTTTACATTTTTTTATATCCTATTCCTACGAGTTTTTGGTATTGACAAACATATAAATATGATCAATAATTTTAGTACCACTCGCTCCGCCACAAAGCGTCACAGCGGGTGTGATAAACGCCACATCGGCGTGGATTCGGTGGGAACCGCCGCCAGTCAATAGCTGGAACGGAGAACTCACTGGATATTTGGTAAGTCGAAATATATTATATTGATATTATTCACTCTTTACTATAGAATTTGGAAATGGTATATTTTGAATTGAGTTTTTTTTCTTTGAGGTTTAATACACTAATCTATATATTTTGTTGCTAATACTATTAAGTAAAAATTCATTATTTGTAATTTAAAATAGTATCAAGCTGTTCGTTCTTTTTGCGAATTATTGACTAAACTTGCATACTTCTTATTGAATACACACTCGGCTCTTTATACATTACGCTATTCATTTATCGGTCAACGTTAGGATAATTATCCTACGTTAATATCTAGATGTAGGTCGTTCCAACAGATCGCCTTGTTCAACAATAAATCCCATGGATACTAATGTTCCATTTATTTTCATTACTTAAATATTCTACTACCTAATCTGTTTGTCCGTTCTATTCTTCACACTTCATCTGTATCAGTCCATATATATCCCGTTGCAGGGCACAACCTTTCTCTAAAATCGAGAGTACAATTGAGAGGGGTTAAGTGCGGGTTGGCTGACTTCTCACCTCATATTATATCTCTAACAGATAGAAATCCGAGTCAGCGGCAGCACAGGAGGTCGTGTGGTGGGTCAGATGTCCCTAGGGCCCCGGACCCGCGCGGCCACAGCCAGCTCCTTGCGAACTGGCGGGAGGTACAGTGCCCGCGCCGCCGCCGTCACTCGCAGGGGACACGGGCCCTTCAGCGCCCCTGCACTGATACACATGCTGCCTACACAGTCGCAGCGGCATTATGTTCAGTGAGTATAACGCATGTATTTTGAAGATACATTTATTTGACAGATAAGTAGATGATTGAATAAAAGTAAAGGTAAAAAAATTGTATTACTTGGACAGACTGGCAGATTTTCTAGCCTCTATTACCCAGTATAATTGTATTAGGTCAAAGTCGTACGTAAAACCCAACAAAGTTTGTACTATAGATTGTCAATTATTTCGATATATTTGTGTACCATAAGGAATAAATAAATAAAGCATCCAAACTCATTGAATCTCAAATATATTGCTATCTTCTTACCCAACGACTCCTGTATTGATTTATCGTAACTTTTAATTTTTATTAAATAGATAGTTTTCAACTACATGCATACTATTTATGTAATGAATAAGTTGTTTTATTTTGATTCTAGGTATTATGTCGTACTTAAAAATAAAAAAAATCGTATTCTTTGGTTTACACATTAATCTATTTTATATGTATCATATTAACTTCATTAATCGTATTGAAAGCAATACTCCAAGATTCTAGATTCCACAATAGACACATTCAAGACGGGCATAAAGTATCATGTGGTTAGTGACCGACAATCTATCATTACATTTTCTATTTTAGAACTGAACCGCCGAAAGACTCGAACATACCACATATACTGCAAGAGACCTGGCTTCTGGCACTAGGACTGACATTGTTCTTAGTGATCGTGGTTGGGGTGTTTAGCATATACTACATTAACGACGCAACAACATCCAACGAAAGAAGTCGACTGGTATGTCTTTATTTCAATGTACTGTCGTTAGCATAAATGTTTAGGTTTTGGGTAATGGGAATATATTTATACGGCTTTGTAGCTTTAGGTATCGTGAAAATTAAAAGTATAGATATTTTCTGTTTCTGTATCAGCCCATATACGTCCCACTGCAGGGCACGGGCCTCCTCTACAATCGAGAGTACGATTGAGAGTGGTTAGGCCATATAGTCCACCACGCTGGCCTAGTGCGGGTTGGCGGACTTACATACCATAGATTTTTTTTTTATAAATCGCTATGGTATGCAGGTTTCCTCACGATGTTTTCCTTCACCGTTTTAGTGCGTGTTGATTGACTATCAATACACACATGACTCCGAAAAGTCAGAGGTGTGCCCTGGGATTCGAACCCGCGACCACCGTGAACATGTTGGCAGTCGCGTCTAGTCCGTTTACCAACAGGCCACCACACCAAAAGTATAGATATATTATGCTATTATTATTATTCAAATCTTTATTGTATACACTAAAAATACAAGAATAATAAGTGCAAATGGTCTTATTGACAATAAGCAATATCTTACAGACAACTGTGGGATAGATTTAAAAGAAGGAGTAAAAGAGAAGTGTCAAAAAAAAGTTTAAGCCATTTTAATGAAAAATCAGTCCAACAAAAACAGACAATTTATTTGGTTTTAGCTACGAAATAAGTATTAGTCTTAATGACGTGTAGATACACTCCATGTAGATATCTCATGACGGATACTCTCTCTCATAAGCGTGACATATGTGCAAAGTTTAATAATTGCTTTTGTGTTATATCTATGTGGAAATTTAATATTAATTTACATAAAATACATTTAAAAAGATCAGATAAAAATATAAAGCCACATTTACAGTTTCTACATGCATTAACTCTGTTGCCGCATAATGTCCATCGCATTTGCCTAACGTTTCTAAGTAGTCAGAATCTTTACTACAATACGGTGGACTGTTCAAAGAATGGTCATTAATATTAATAGTGTAGACTGTAGGGCATTGTTTTACATTCAATGTGTTTCGAGATCAGAGATGAGTAATGCCTGTATCTAATGTTAATAGCAAAATTATACCCGCATAATGCATTAGGGTGATAAAGTATTTCTCATTCTTACTCTTCAAATGTACATTTTTTTTATGATACCGTAAAGTATGAAAGTTTTGATGAACATTAACAACTGGACATATTGAGACTTAACATCTTATATCTCAGGATGGCGAGCGCAGTGGAATGCCAAGCATTGCTTTGTAATTCGTGTTGCTTGGTTTTGCTCCTGTTCATGAGCGGTCGTATCGCTTACCATCAGTCGAACGGCAGGCTCTTCTCGCCATACGTTGCAATAAAAAAAGAAGTGACAATTCTGTAAAATGCAGTAATGTCCTGATAAGGTATCGATTGGTGAAAGATAATTATACATCTGTTGATACAATTATCGCGGCTTATTCGAAAACTGGTGTACAATTCCAAAAAAGTACAGACTTGAATCAACCAATATATAGATTATAGCTTGAAATAATACAGTACTTTTACAAAGATAGATATTGACACCGATACGAATATCGTACAAAAAAATCCACACATAACCTCACTAACATTTGTATTGACGACAGTACCCGCATTTTTGTGAATGAAAGCGTAGCAAATGTATAATTGAAACATTGATCCCAATTTTGTAGGTCAATCGATTGTCACGGCGCAACAATGCTTGTTGAATAAAGATACCATTTGGTTGCGCGACCGGCCTGTGTTCGGGCCACCCAACGAAGCCAGCTTGGAAGTCAATAGTTGCCACCAGAGCCTATTACATGGTGAGTGATATAATATATAAAACACTTTTCGACAGAACTATATATGTATAAATGTATATTGTAAAATGTTAATTAGTTTATGTATGAAAGAACTTTTCTCTGTTTTCCTAATTTATATTATTGCCCACCTCAGACATAAATTAAACAAAATATAAATAAGTCAATATATAAATAAAAAACCAGGCTTCTATATCACAGAAATGTTTAAATTAGATCCTTTTATACGTAATCCATGCTCACTCTAACTGTCATTATTTTTTGCGTGTTGAGGAATAACGACAGGAAATTCGGCTATTCCTCACACTGTATGCACCAATACGCTTATCTAGAATAATCTGTTCAGTGCGTCACAGCGGCACGATTCCCACGGTACTCGCAATGTGATAGTTACACCGGGTTGTCAAAACAATCGGTTTTAATAGACATTATAGTACTCCATAAATTATATATTAATGAGACACTCATTTTGTAGATCAACACGATATAGGAGCGCTTAATGAGCACAGAATATTTTTATTAAAATATGCAGATGAAATATGATATTCACATGCTATAAAATGCTTTGGAGCATATTTTTACGATTAAGACATCTAAATTGCAATGCTATTGCATGGTTACAAAAAATAGACGTCTGTTAGTCAACTGAAACTGAAATTGTCATCGTTATAACACATGTGATGTAATTTAAAACACATGTTTAAAGAATTTACATTTAACATATTCAATAAAAAACATTATAATTTATTAGGTGGACAGTCAACGAGCATTATGAGCGTGGAGCCAGAGTACAGTCTTCCACAAAACTCTATTCAGGCATTAGACGCTTCAAGTGTCGATAGAATTCGACGCGGACCACCGGAACCGTACGCCTCCAGCGCAATTTACACAGAACTCAACTTCAAGGTATGCGATAAGTTATATGAGAACTCCTTTGTTGACATTAGATAAGATTACTCGATTTCGCATTCCAAGTATCATACTTCATATTTATTTGAAAATTTCAATCCAGGACAACAACGACATCGGAGACTTGAGAAATTGTCCTGAAAGACGATCTCATAATAACAGCATTGTTAGATCGTGCAACGGAAGTATTCAATACTCAAATGGAGAATGCTCTACATGTTGCCACAGTACTTCGAGTAGATCCACTAAGGACTATAGAGAGCCGAGGCACGAGCCCGCACATAATGAGATTAACGTGTTGGAGGACGATTGCGCCTCCTGTCACACTAACAGATCCGGATCGAGGAGCAGACAGGACAAAAGCAAAGTGTGCCCGGCCAGTGATTTAGAGTACGACTATCCACAGTGGCACTGGCTCGGAAGGGAGAACAGTTTCAAAATTCCCATTCAGACGAGTAGACACTCGAATGTAGCGAGGTCGGAGCAGGGCTGTCAAATAAATCTGTGTGATATACTGCCACCGCCACCGTATGAGGTAAATTGAACTTGTTTACTGTTTCCCCATACAATCAGGGTTTTTTAGCGTTTCATGTAATGCAGTGACATCGAGGCTAATTGCTTTTGTTTTTTGCAGAGTCCCGAGAATAAGCACACTTACGGACCGGATAAATAGGGAGGTAGAATACATCTAAGATTTCAACGCAAAGCAATAATATCAATACCTATCTTTAAATTTTAACTGTAAGTTATATAGATACAGGTAGGTGTGTAGTTTCCGATGGAACGCGTCCACGCAAGGAATACGAAAAGTAAATAGAAAATTGTTGTTAAACAATAACGTTAGTTGTAGTTAAACAGTTTTAGGAACGTGTAGATAAAGAAATTTGATACTTGTTATTCGTAATTTATTCCTAATCTATATTCTAGTCACAGCTTATAGGACTAGTTTTACCATCGGTATTAACATTAGAGATTATACTGTATTCGTAACTTCTTACTCTTTTGTATGTAAAGTTTTGCAAATTTCAAGGTTGTTTGTAACACGACTGTAAAATCTAGATGTAATGGCCCTGCGTTTCACTGCCATATTCTTTTAGAATTATTAGAATGTTAGTTGTATAACCTTTGACTGTGATATTTATATTAAAAGTCATGTATTAGAAGTAAATGTAACCCTTAGACTAACTAATTATGCGAACTGAATCCTTTCCCACAATATGCTAATTTAGCCAGCAATGTAATTTATATGTACGTATTCAAGAGTTGCCTGAGCAACAATTTTATCTACCATCGAAGTATTTTCAGAAGCCGTTGTGTTTATATCCGAAATAAAAATCTGAAATAAAGCAAATTTATCAAAAAATCGTTTTATTTCTTCCATTTTATACGCTTAGATCGTTATGATATAGGTTGTTTGTACGTATTTTACGAGTATTACTTATTTGGAATTCTTAAGACACTTTAAAAGGTTGTTTGTTTTCATACGATTCAGTTTTCATGTAGCGCTAACTTTATAGTGGTATTAGCGATATAAACCGAGTTAAAAGGCGACATAAATAATACACTACTTAGTAATGAAGTACGTCGTTACCTGTGGCTTACAAGTCTTTGCAAAGTCGTAAACTCCGCAAGTTGTTGTTGACCAATGGGACCTGCCTACGACGATTTATTTTATGCTTATTACTTAAATTCTACGCTTCTCTTATACAGTATCATTAATAACAATAAATTAAACAATAACAATGTTCGGTAAGACAAATGGTACGTCGCTATTTATTGTGGAATAAACAAAGGAATGCAATTTTTTAAATCCCGCGGATTATTTTGATCGTGGAAGACGACGGGTTAAGAGCATTTGGCAATAAATCTTTGAGCCCAATTTATTCCCGGCTGAGTTGCGTATCGGCCACATTTATAGCCACCTTTTGGGTCGAAATGAGCTTTCCTTTATCAGCGTCCTTTAGGAACCGCACAAAGGGCTATTCGATTCAAATTACATAAACTCGAAATGCTATTTGGAGTGTGCGGCGCCAAATATGCCGTTTATAATTCTCAGCTGTAATTGGTTTGTAAATTGCGACGATCAAAATATTTTTGTTTTGGACCTAACATATTTATAGACTCCTTCCCATTCTTACGTTGCGGCCTGTTTTTTTTACTTTGTTTCATAGACTGGTCATATATTACACACTACCATAAAGTAAGTAATGGGTTAAGGTAATGAGGAAAAAAATTGTATTATATTTTGCCTAAAATTACCTTTTTCCTTTAATTTTCCGTATGTAATTACTTCCTTGAATTTGATACTTATTTTGAACATTATTAAAAGGTGTTTTTTTCACAATTATCAGTTTCGTTTCCTCACTAGACAAATAGATTTATCAAAAATCTGAACGTGTCTTTTCAGTTTTTATCAAGATCAGGCTCGTGACTAGCTGTAGCATATTTCGCTATAGCTAATAGTAAATTTCATTCTGTATAATAAAAACAAACCCATTGGTAACAATTTGTTACTTCATTTTTGTAAGTCTTACAAAGCCTAAGTTCCCCATCATAACTTGCAACTAAAACTAGTCTTGTTAATCAGTAATCTCATTCACTAAAACACGTTGTATTCGTACAACATCCGTGACTAATTCAAATGGTGTTATGTCCATATTTAGTATCGTATCCTCGCGGGATTCATCACGGCACACATTAACAGAATGAAATACAACACTTACTTCACTATTATGGTCATAGTGTTTTTATAAGGCTAATAAAACTTTAATACTCATACACAACAAGGATCTAAATAAACCGCATAAAAATAGAATTAATAACATGCCCATTTGGAACAAACTGCTCCATTATATTGTGCCTAACTTTGTTTTATTGCTGTTGCAATGTACATACTTTAATAAATAACGAAGTAATTAACATTATTATGGGAGTCATTGATATTAAAATGGAATTTGTAATTCATAATGAATGTACAACTCTTAAATTGTGCTTAAACTATCTCTACAAAACATGTGAGTCAAAATATCGACAAATATCGAATATGAATCTGATTTAAGTTAAACGACATAAGTACCAATGGATGAGTGGGTCGCTGTCTTCCCTACCAAATCGGGACCATCCTATACAACGCACAGGTCAGTACATACTCTACCTTCTACAACAAGCGTTACAGCATGTATGAACGTAACAAACATACTTTTCATTTATTATCATAGATTTCATCTCAATTATTTGCCTGAATGTATAAAAATTCCACCAATATCGGATAGAATAATATTGTTCAAAAAAGACGAATCGTTTTCATGGCGTGATCTTGTCAAGTCCTCTGATCAGCCGTAAAGTGAGATACTGACGCTGATGTAATATAGATAACACATAATGGGTGTAAGTGAGTGGAATACTCCATATTAATCGTCAATAGATAATATCGACTTATTTACGGCGGGAAGAACTCCGGATAACCATCAAAATTCGGTTGGTTTTTACGAGAGTGACATGATTTTGGTGTTGTTTATGGTCTATACGTCAGTCTGAACACAATAAAGGGGTAATAATTTTTATGTTTCATTGAAATGTATGAGCGAAGAGAAAAATTCCGTATGAATAATATTGTGTTCCGTGTATTGTGCATAGCGTTATGGCTATTTGTGGGTGTTTTTATGGTTGCCGTAGAATATAAATAACATAACATATTCAACGACATATGACTACAATTTCTGTATCTTGGTTATAAATAAATACGATTGGTACATTCATGGTTGCACTGGGCGTTAACACCGAAGACATGTAGATAATGGTTCTTCTAAATTTGCTAAAGCTATCCTGGGCAGATATCTGCTATAGACCTAACCCAGCTGTCCTAAATATTGTGTAAAGGTATGATAGCCATACATTGCTGCGCTTACCTACTAAATGTTAGCAAATATGTACATGCATTTATAAGTCCAGGGGTTAGTATAGACTACCATAATTTTGTACAAAATAACTGCTCCATATCAGATTAGAGTCATTGAATATAAGAAAGTTAACCAACACTCTTAATTCAGATTAATCCGCGTCAGACGAGTCACTAACACTTAAACTAGCCTTGTTGATGCAAAAATCTTTCAATTATAAAACCATTTGTCTTTATAAAGCAATGAATACTGATAAATGTTGAATTCTAGTTAACAAAGTAACAGACAGGCATGATGTTTCTTCAAACAAAACTTCCTATTGCTACAGTATAATATTATAGTTTACTAATAATATAGTAGTAACGAATTATGTGATACTTAAATTCACGCCATTAATGATAATTGATAGAAGAAATAATATGATCAATAAATATTTACTAATTTTAAATATATGGTGGTAGGTCTCTCATATGTGAGAGGCTGCCTGGGTGGGTACCACCGCAATGTCTATTTCTCCCGTCAAACAGCAGTTTAAATGCACTGTTGTATTTTGGATTGAAGGACATTATAGCCAGAGTAATTACTGGACATATTGAGACTTAACATCTTATGTCTCAGGATGGCGAGCGCAGTTGAATGCCAAGCATTGCTTTGTAATTCAAGGTGTTGTTTGGTTTTACTACTGTTCATAAGCGGTCGCATCGCTTACCATCAGGCGAACGGCATGCTCGTCTCGCCATTCACTGCAATAAAAAAAATATAAAATTGTCCATTTCTCGTTTATTTATTATTAATGAATGCACTATTGGTTACATCAACAGACGTTTATAATAACAAGTTGTTTGCGGTAACATTACACCTCGTCGACATCCAGGAATCGTTTGTTATTGCTTGTATTTGCGGTTTTAGAACATAGTGTGTAGGCGTATTTATCGCGGCTTTGGCGTAATGGCGAGACACTGTATAAGTTTATTTTTATTCGTTTATCTTCAGAATGTAAAATAGAATATAAACACGAAAAAACTGTTTATGGTAAATCTAATGCGCTTTTCTCGGTGAAATCGAGAAAATGTTAAATAAATTGAGATTTAAGTAATTAAAATATTTATGGAAAATATTGCTGGATACAGTTATCCAATTAATGCTAAAATACATCAGTCAAGCTGTAAATCGTAAAATCTTGAGTTGATTAAGAAAAGAAATGAAAACTCCTAAGAATGTTTCAACATAAGAGCTTCATAAATTCAAATCAAGCCTTTTTCGAAGTCTTAAGTAAGGGAAATGTGGTTTAAAGACATCCAATACCGCAGAATTCTAGATTTTTTGCCGTTATTTGACGACGCATATGATGATATTCGAAGTAATAGAAGATAATGGGAGGAAGGGAGAAATTTAATCATCTCCAGCACGCACTCAAAGACATTCAAAACGAATATATCGTGCCATTCCCTAAAAGGATGATAAATTGTGTGCGAACAATTAGAAAACGATGGGTAAATGTACGGCCAACACAGGTGGTAGGCTAAGTGCCTAATGGTTAGTAAATGTTTGAATGCCTAGCGGATAGCAAAAGCGACGGGCGTTCAATAGCACCGACAGAAGTACTCGAATGTTTATTCACTAGGTTCCCGCCTTTGCGAAACAGATGTTTAGCTAGTGGTTCAGTAGTTTCAGTGTGTAAATATTTTTTTTTGTATTAGTGGTATATCTAATGAGATGAAAATGGGTAATGTGTTTAAAGTGCCCGAATAATATCAGAAAGACAGATATGATGGTACGTATTATAATTTGGTCTGTAAATTAATGAGGATTTTTAGATAATATTTGTTGGAATGAAATACATCGTTTATTTTTATGTTGGTATCAAAAATGTACATACATATAATTGGCGTCTTCGAGACATTGTATTGACCAAATAAAATTAACTCAAAGATACAAAAACAATTTAAAAACGAAAATTGATACGATTTTTTAAGATGTAACTTACATTCTAAAAACACCATTCTGACACTCCACGTTTATATTTAAAAGATATACATTTTTCTCACGTAGTTTCCGCCAATGAAATAGCGCAGAATTTATTCGTAGCGACATAAATTCCTAGTTAAGAAAGGAAATTAATCTCTGAATGTAATTTATAGTAATATTGTGGCTGCTGGTTCATTTCCGAGAGGCGACCATTTATCATGAGATGGCGATCGAAAATAAACTTAGTTTGCAAATTGTTTGCTCTGCTCTCCGCATCTCTTACCTGCATCTTATTTATATTCTACTTGAATAATTTTATAAGGAAAAATATTCAGTGCATTTGCTTTGTTGAAATGGATTCTGAGTAAAGATTAAATACGAACTGGAGCACTCGTGAAATATTCACGAAGCTTTAAAATGGGTTTAATTTATTCCGCTTGGGGAAACTTAAATTTTACTATGATGGAAGAATGACTTAAGTAGTTTTCATTGGACTTGCAGAACTGTAGATATATTATGACAGAGTAGTGGGAAAAATTTGCAGGTTTCTATGTACGGTTTTTATTTAAAACATAAGATTTATTGGAGCTCAGCTGACAACAAGCAATGTAAACGTAAAATTAAATGTACGTAAAATGAAAGTAAGTAAAATGCTAGTTTTAAAATTTAAATCCTAGGGAAACAAATTACAATTATATTTCGCTGGCTGGATAGGTTATATTACGTAGATAGAAAACAAGAATAAAATATTAAGCAAAACAAAATATCGTTAATTAGACGTACGATTTAAACCATGTATTTCCATAACTGAAATATGATAAATTGTCTAATAATAACTTTATAAATTATTAAAAAAAAATATAACTGCATTCAAAGTAATTAGGTATACTCGTAAACCTGCAACAATTTTATCAACCAGACACATAAATCATATTGTAGAAAAACTAAATTCTCTTGATATTTGTTCACAACCCCTCTAACTATACTAATGCATTACCGTTACATGAAAAGTTAATATAAAGACCAATAAAAACAGTCGGACAGGTGCCTGTAGCAGTCTCCCCTACCCTACGGTGCTCTATACTTTTACATTACGCTCCACGAAAATGCAGCAACGATTATACCCTGAGGTAAACAAAATGCGAACAGAGAGAAAGCTATCGGTAATAAAAACAAGAAAGTATTGTTGGTTTATTAGTAATCTAGTAGCAAATATAAATAAAACTGTGATGTCTTGGGTTCGATTTAAGGGTATTATTTAAGTTAGTTTTCTATGGAAATGCATGGTTTTGTTGGATGCAGGCCTATCAGGCCAGGCTAACAAATCTATAAGGCGATTCATGAGAGAGGCTTATGTTCAGCAGTTGACTTTCTATGGCTAAAGAGAGAGATAGAGGGGCATGACTTGCTTCTCTATAATGACACGGCAAAATTGATATAATACCCCTGATCGCAAAAACAGTGCAAGCCAAATAGAGTATTCACCGAAAAGATGTGATCATTATTCGCCGGTCTACTTAAACATTTAATTTAATTTCGTATTGTCCTATTGTACACAAAACATCCTAAGCTAGTTGGTCTTGAAACTTCAGAGAATTTCCTTACATTACATCACCATCGCTTTGTCTTTTTCTACCACTAACTAGCAGTGGTGTAATAATAGCAATAATATGCATGGTTGTGTTTCGGTTTGAAGGCCATTTTAGCTATAGTAACTACTGAACATAATGAGACATATCTTATGTCTCAGGATGACGAGCACATGGAATGCCATGCACATGCATTGCTTTGTAATTCAAGGTGTCAAGGCATGAGCGATCTTATCGCTTACCATTAGGTGAATCACGAATGGCATGATCGATTTGCTATTCATGGCAATAAAAAAAAAAAAACAACCAAAAACCAGTACCAAAAGAACATCTACTATTTAAGAGACAAGTCCCCAAAAGTTTGGATGCAGCTTTATGTGACTTAACCGAGTTAATTTATACAGAAAACGGAATCGCGGACTAAATTTAATTGTTCTTGACGCTAAGACATAAATCTCGGTGAAATCCTGGCGGAAGCAATTTACATAAACGCCGCAACGGACGCTTCTGTTCGTTCATCTACGCCTATTTATATGAGGCTGTCTTTACGCCATGTACATAATTTGGTACTTAATTAGATACTATTTCTTTCGTCAAAGAATCCTTATGATATTCAGTTAAGACCTTGCATAGGAATTCTATTTATCATGATCAGCAAGTCTAATAAATATATTTTAAGATATTTTGGACCTGAAAATATTATTGTGAACTACTGTTTATGCTTTTAAAAGCTGAATATTTGACTTTGTTATAAGAAAATGTTAATGAAATGAACTTTAATAAAAACAAAGATTTTATAAGTGGCAAATGTGCATGAGATAGAGAACATTCACGGAACAGGAGCAAAAAATAATTGTTGTTATAAAAATGCCACTAGATTTAATCTACAGAAATTGTTTGTTTTTGTAGTTATAAAATCTATACTGTTCTTCGTAGTCTCGTATTATCAGTACGAACGAACAAGCATACACAACCGTTATTTTGTGAAATAAGAACAAACCAAACAATGCTTCGAATTTATAAAATTACTACAATTTCGCTCAACCCTATATATTTCAATATACAAACGCCTCATTTTGGAGTAATTAACCAATCCCTTCTGCATTATATACCGCGGGCTTTCCCTCGGTGTACTGTAGACGGTACCTAAGCGGCTTGGAGTGTAACGGAGTGTGAACCGAGTTTCGGTCGAAGGTCACAATTAGACGAGGCGTTTAATTACAAATTCACGGTAACAGGCTTCGCGTCCCCTAGTCTTTCAGGGGATTCTTCGCGAGGGCGATGTCTACGTTCATTAGGAACAGCGGAAAATTGGCAGCAATAAATTGATGAGTTGTGCTGTGTTTCGAATGTAAATTATTTTGTACCATTGAACTGAAATGTCAATAAAATAACAAGACACTGAAATTAGTTTTGCAATACAATTAATGGTTTCATCAGCGTTGATGATTTAAAATCGGTGATATTTAAATAAATTTCAACATGTAGGTTAATTATTCCCGGTCTTATTCACAGACATTTTTAAGCCAATTTTAGCTATCGAATATTTTGTCCCTTTCAAACGACTTTTGAATTTAGTTTGAGCGAAGGAGACAAAACATTTCATAAATCAAATTGGTTTAAAACTGACTTTTGATATTACGTTTTATCTTAAGTCTTATGGCAGTCATAGTTTTAGCTTATTACTAAGACGTGATATAGCGAATTGGTCCATAAAACAGATCATGTACGAGAAATCTAGTGTTGGAGCCATTTCTAGAAACACGTTTGTTGAGTACATTACGTAAATGTATTTTATGACTGTTATTTACTTTAAAAATAGCAAAAGTGGATTTTGCGATGTTTATTTAATAAAAATAAAAATATTTTTTTTTTATTGCCATGAATGGCGAGACAGTCATGCCGTTCGCCTGATAGTAAGCGATACGACCGCACATAAACAGTAGCAAAACCAAACACCTTTAATTTCGAAGCAATGCTTGCCATTTCACTGCGCTCGCCATCCTGAGACATAAAATGTTACGTCTTAATATGTATAGTAGTTACTCTGGCTACAATGCCCTTCAAAAACAACAGTGAATTTACACGGCAGTCACGGCGGGAGAAATAGACATCGTGATAGTACCAACCCAGGCGGCCTCTCATATACACAGTCAGGTCATAAGTATAGTCACACAGTAAAAACTTTTCTTTTAGAATGCTGGCCACTAAAAAGTTTATTGAATTCGAATTTCGAATTGTTCATCAAAATAAAAATGTATACTTTTTAGAATTTTACTATTTTTTAAATTTGGATTGAACGCTTAAAGAAGACCGTGTTGCAGTTATTGCATTGCATCGTTGCGGTTACGCGCCAATTCAAATTTTTGACATACTGAAAAATTTGAATATAACCAAAAGATTCGTTTATCGTATCATCAAACGATACAATGAAGACTCTAGTGTAGATGACAGGTCAAGAAGTGGTCACCCTCGGTCTGTTAGGACTCCAGCAGTGATAAAAGCTGTGATGGCGCGAATTCAAAGAAATCTCAACGTAAGCAGAAACTGTTGGCTTTTCAGATAGGGTTAAGCAGAACCACGGTGAAAATGGTGGTAAATGAAGACTTAGGGCTTCGGGCATATCAAAAAAAAACAGAACATCGTTTGAATGCTCGTCTAATAGACCTGAGACTGAAGAGATGCCGCGCTTTGTTGAAGCGGTACGCGGGAAAAAAATATCGGGAAATTCTTTTTTCAGATGAAATTTTTTCTACCGTAGAAGAGAGCTACAACAAAAAAAATGATAAAGTGTACGCACACAGTAGTGAAGAAGCGAGCAACCGTATTCCGCGTGTCCAACAAGGTCATTTTCCATCCTCGCTCATGGTATGGTTGGGAGTTTCTTATTGGGGCTTAACAGAGTTACATTTTTGTGAGAAAGGTTTTACACCTTACTAAAACGAATGCAGTTGTGTATCAAAATACAGTCCTGACGAACCTTGTGGAACCTGTTTCTCATACAATGTTCAATAACAATTCGGGGTATTCCAACAAGATTCGGTGCCAGCTCGTAGAGCGAAAAGCACACAAGACTGGCTGGCGGCGCGTGAAATCGACTTCATCCGGCACGAAGACTGGCCCTCTTCCAGTCCAGATTTGAATCCGTTAGATTACAAGATATGGCAACACTTGGAGGAAAAGGCGTGCTCAAAGCCTCATCCCAATTTGGAGTCACTCAAGACATCCTTGATTAAGGCAGCCGCCGATATTGACATGGACCTCGTTCGAGCTGCGATAGACAACTGGCCGCGCAGATTGAATGCCTGTATTCAAAATCACGGAGGTCATTTTGAATAAACTGTATTGTCATAAGAATCTATGTTTTGTTAAGTTCATTTTGGTATATAAATGGTTACATAATGAATAAACTTGTTTCAATTATTTTATATTAAACATGTGACAGAATTTATGAACTGACTAGGTATAAGATACCTACCACAAGTATAAATAGAGGATAAATATCAAATTTCGTGCAACAGTGATATGCAATAATATAAAATGACGAATATATAATATACATAAAATCCAATATATAATATTCTGTGTTATATATAAATAAACTAGCGGCCCGGCCCGGCTTCGCCTGGGTGCAAATATAGATTCCAGTCCATATTTTATTTCAAATCAACATGACAGCCGTTGTCTAAACTGCTTATCCAATTCCAATCCCATCCTGTACCTATTCTTCTGTCCCATTTATCCAACTTATATTCTATTCTATCCCATCTCTCCAGATTTAAATCATTATTTTGCTACGGAGATATTATAACACTGTTACTACTCCGACTGTCTGTATCTGTATCAGCCCATATACGTCCCACTGCAGGGCACGGGCCTCCTCTACAATCGAGAGTACGCTTGAGAGTGGTTAAGCCATATAGTCCACCACGCTGGCCTAGTGCGGGTTGGCGGACTTACATACCATAGAATATAAATCGCTATGGTATGCAGGTTTCCTCACGATGTTTTCCTTCACCGTTTTAGTGCGTGGTGATTGACTATCAATAGACACATGACTCCGAAAAGTCAGAGGTATGCCCTGGGATTCGAACCCGCGACCACCGTGAACATGTTGGCAGTCGCGTCTAGTCCGTTTACCAACAGGCCACCACGCACTTATTACTCCGACTACATTCATTGAAATCAATTAAAAGATACCATAGCTGACCCGACCACGCTAAGCTATGGCTTAGTTATTATATGATTAATATTAAATTGAATTATTTACCATAGCAAAAAAGCCCGACCCCCCTTTGCCTGGATGCAGATATTTTTTTATTTTACTTCACACCAAATACATGTTATTTTTCGTATAAGCTCTTGTATACCTTAACATGACATAGCTATCGTACTGTCCTGCTCAATTCCGTCCCATCCCGTCTATTCCCCGTCACTTCCCGATACGTCCCGTCCTTTCTCTTCATTATCCATCCGTCTTATACCGTGCATTTACATTTCGTCCTATCAAATCTGTCAGCTAACCCAGTCATCTCCCGTACGTCCCACTCTATAATATCCCGTTTCTCCATAGCCAAATAGTGTTCCTTATAATTTTTTGACATTAAACACTTTTAAAGCGATTTTGATTATCCATGCAATATTCCATCCCTTATGGGGGTGAACCCCCACTATGCTGTTTTTTCCATAAATATTACGCCATTACTTTTGTTCGTAATAAAGAAATGAAATATTAATTTTCATACAAATAACTTCAGTGGTTTCGATTTTCTTCGACATAACATTTCAGAATGTATAATATTTCTATCAGTGAATTTTAGCGAAGGAAAAGACACTGTAAAAATTCGTGATAAAAGTAAACATAATAACACATAACACACACACAAACACAAACGTACACTATTAGCACTTTCTCACACTGACACCCACAATTAATGTAATTACAATAATTATATTTAACTGGATTCTCAAGACACAGGCAACGCCTAATTTGAAAACCCCTGCAATATTCTCCATATGTAAAATTGTTATTTTAATAAAGATTTTTCATTTTCAAGTGATATTCTATCTGAAAAGAAGTAAATCTTCTTACGTGTGAATAGTATTTATTTAATTGTCCTATATTTATTTAACTTCATAATACATTCTCTTTTGGTTACACAAAATTAATTTCTGAACGCATGCATTAATATTTGACAACCAATTTAAATGTCAATCCCTTTTCATTAATGTCATTAATTTACATCTTTAAAATCTAAAATACGCCATTAATCGAATATTGTGGATATATGTTGTCGATTCGAAACCTTTATTTAAATACGTTCTTTAATTTGAGAGAAGAGTTTACCGTATCGATGGGATGAACATTAAATGTTTGACAGTTACGAACCCATGAACATTTTGTATGAGAAAATGTTAATAAGCTAATATAAACTCGGGAAACCGAGAACGTGATAAAAGTATCCTATGTCCTTCTCCTGGTTCTAAGCTACCTCCCCACCAATTTTCAGCCAAGTCAGTTCAGCCGTTCTTGAGTTATAAGTAGTGTAACTAACACGACTTTCTTTTATATAAATTAATTGAAAAAACATTTTCCAGTAGACCAAACTGTAAATCTAAACCATTCTCGAATCTCCACGAACACACACAAAAAATTTCATCAAAATTGGTCCAGTCGTTTAGGAGGAGTTCAGTCACATACACACGCACACAAGAAATATATATATTAAGATAAACACCCAACAGTCACATACATAGTCTTGACCCCACACTAAGTTCGAGTTTTCTGTCGTGGGTATTAGGAACTACGAGAGACTTATCGGTCTTACAAACACCCAGACCCGAAAGAAATATTTGTGGGCCGCACAAACATTTCTCTCGATGCGGGGATCGAACCCGCGGCCTCTCGTTTCACAGGCAGCTTCTAACCAAGTGCGCCACGGAGGCTGTCAATCATTTGTAATCATGGAAATTAATGTCATAAAAATAAGAACCAAAATCGCTACCGCCTATGCAACACAAGCGTAGGCTAAACCGAGCTAGGGTTGCCTGTAACGGGATAGTGTTACTATCATTAAACTAAATTGTTACGTGGACTCGCTAGTGTGCACTTAACACGGGTTAAGCTCAATAAAAAGGGTTCTGCAAGAATGTACTGAAATTTTATACTTCACTATAGTATGTACTCTGCCATGAGTAATTCTTCTCAGGTGCCATTATGGTACTAGGGGACTATAAAATTTAATGGGCTTCATAATTATCTGTGGTAATAGACAGATAATATTAATTAATTAAAATACATACACACATACACTCTCGCCTTTTCCCCTAGGGGTCTTTTTCCTTTTTCAGAAGAGGTAGGCATAGGTGCTGAAAATCCAATATCTTTTAACCCGACCCGGGATTGGAACCGGAGACCTAAGATCGAGACCTACATTTACGCCACCGATACAGCAACTAAAATAACTTTGAAGATTTTTTTCTATTATACCCTATGTAAATTTATTAATGTTATATAGTACTATCTGTACTAATCGAGAATGTTTTGAATATTTGCATTTCTGTATCAGCCCATATACGTCCCACTGCAGGGCACGGGCCTCCTCTACAATCGACAGTACGATTGAGAGTGGTTAGGCCATATAGTCCACCACGCTGGCCTAGTGCGGGTTGGCGGACTTACATACCATAGAAATTTTTATAAAATCGGCTATGGTATGCAGGTTTCCTCACGATGTTTTCCTTCACCGTTTTAGTGCGTGGTGATTGACTATCAATACACACATGACTCCGAAAAGTCAGAGGTGTGCCCTGGGATTCGAACCCGCGACCACCGTGAACATGTTGGCAGTCGCGTCTAGTCCGTTTACCAACAGGCCACCACGCACTTTTATTATTTGCATAAATAAGAAAATTTATTCATTGCAAAAATACAATTGATGCTATCTATCGAACGGATAAGAAGCCATTATTAGTTTGGTACGTTACATTTTCATGTTTTCTTAAAGCCGCTAACTAACGTAGATAAAGAGTAGATTCGGTTTGCTATTTATTAACAAATACAAAATTATATGTATAGATAAGACAATATTTGGTTAGGCAGTAGAAAGGTCACGTTATCACAAACATACCACACAAAATTCTAACTTATAAAGACTTAAAAAGGTTTGCAAATTCTTTCACGTTAAAATTATAATTGCATACTTAATAAGATATCAAAGCAATGATGATGTAATAGATAATGAACGCAATATTCCCAATACGAGTGTATATATGAGCCATTTATTATATAATTGCAGTACTTCATATCCAAAGGTAAAATATAAGGAAAGCTGATACGGTACACAAACTGCAGATACAAACTGGAAATGTATTAAATGCTATAGAGAATTTAATTACAGTAATTTATTTATTGAATACCGCAATTACTCTCATGTCGATAGATAGAGTAATTTGACAGATTACATTTTGAAATAAAACGTATTAATTAAGAATGTTATGACCAGTACTTGGTCGCGAATGTGGGCAGTTATTTTATTTGATTTATGATGATCGAAATTTGTCTGTCGTTTGACTGCGGTTTGTGAAGTATGGAGACATGTTGGAACTGAAAGATTATGGCTTAGTCAGTGATATTAACAGACATAACTAGAACATATTAGTATAATTAAATAAATAAATACACCCAACAGTCACATACGCCACACTAAGATCGAGTCTTGTATCCATAGGTATAAGAAATAACGAGAGACTTTGCGGCCTCACAAACATGAATGTTAGATTTACTTTTACATTTTCTAGCAAGTATTAAGTTCGGTTTATGAAAAAAAAACATAAAGCCGTAAGACTTTATGTTAAAATGTTGAGTATAATAACTCAACCAAATATAAGTGAACTAAATAGGTAAGATAGAAAAAGTCCTGAACTTTAAGTATTTTATCTTCGGTTAACCCCTGTCTCAATTTTATTTCACTATACATCACGTCGTCACGTTCCAGTAATCCTACTACTTTTTACTTATCTTGGGCAATATGTTAAATAAATTAAGTATTCGTAACATAGAATGTACCCTATAAAATTCATTGGCCTCCTAATCAAATCTATATATCCCTAACAACATTTCCTATCTACTAATCTGACTATTACTAACATCCTGCATTATACTTATCTATAAATGTTCAACACTATTGCTAACAATTTTCTAAAGTTATTCTCTCGTAAATTTTTTCTATGCCATAAAAACGTCATTCAATATTTATTTAAGTTTTCGAAACTTAAGTACATAAATATTTGATGTGGACGCGCCGGTGTCTGGGACGTGGGCGATTTCCGAATGTTCTTTATAAATAAGTGTTTGGGATACACCTATGTTTACTCTGTTGTAGGATGTTAATGTTTTGATTAAATTAAAAATACAAGGGAAGTAATAATACCGGTAAATCAAACACCACGTGGAGTTTATAATGTCAGAAGATATTTTTACAGCGTGCTGGCATTTTATTATTCCTTTATGTGGTCTATTTGCAGTTTCATCTTGAAAGGTAAAGGTGGAATCTATTTTTGCTACGTGCTAATTTAGTATTAATTAATATTATTTACTCTGTTACTAGGCAATCATATTATACTAAATAATTATAGCACCTTCGTGGGAGAACATTTCAACCACTAGACTATGTAACGAGTTTTTTTTGTAGATTTGTATTTCCTTCAAACTTTAATGAAAATATTAGATAGCAATGCTTTATATATATACAGGGTATATTATTTAAAAATATAAATTTTTATTAGACCTATCATAATGCCATATTATACCGGGTATCTCAAGACTGCTACGGAAAACGAAACCGGGTGGTAGTTTTAGTGAGTACAAACACAATGCAACTAAAAATTTCGCAAAGAAACGCGACAATTATTTTTTATGATTTTTTAAATATCGTCATTTTGGGTGGTAAATCCGTAGTTTTTGCTAAAATAATAATTTAAACACTTTTATACCTTAGATTATTTATACATAAAAGGATATACACTATTATTTTAGGACAAAATGGTTTTACCACCCAAATAAGGTTTTTTTTTTTTTTTTTTTTTTTATTGCTATGAATGGCGAGACGAGCAAGCCGTTCGCCTGATGGTAAGCGATACGACCGCTCATAAACAGTAGCAACATTCCACTGCGCTCGCCATCCTGAGACATAAGATGTTAAGTCTCAATATGTCCAGTAGTTACTCTGGCTACAATGTCCTTCAATCCGAAACACATCAGTGCATTTAAGCAGTGTTGTTTGACGGGAGAAATAGACATTGCGGTGGTACCTACCCAGATGGCCTCTCACATATGAGAGACCTACCACCAGTAAAAGGTCATAGGAAAAAAATAACAAAAAAAAATTGTCGCTTTTTTTTGCAACTTTTTCTATTGCATTGTGTCTGAAGCCGCTTAAACTACCACCCGGCTTCGTTTTCGGTAGCAGTCTTGATATACCCTGTATGTAATTAGTCTTAACAACATTTAAAATTTGGCTAACAACAAATGAAGAATAGTGCAGTAAAATCACAATGATATTTAATGAAACAAACATGTATTTTTTGTAAAACTTCCCTACAAATCATTGCACTCCCCTTAGGTTTTACGACTTACGGTTCCATGCCACTTCCTCTCTAATATAAATCCTGCCAAATAACTCTTACGTAAATCTATTATTGCATTCGGCCCTTTTTGTCACATCTTTATCGAATTTATATTTATTAGACGGTTTGGTATACGGTATTATGCTCTTAAGCTTGACTGCCTTTTTATTGCCAAGTATATTTGATACAACTTTGTTGCTAACAGCCACGTGACAGTCAAGAAATAAATTAGTAGTTTTAGTGGCCACTCCACTCTCGAAATTTTTGATACGTCCCATAAAACTTGATGTGTAGAATACGATAAATCATCGGTCTTTTAATTTGGCCAACGACATTCATGGCCGTACATTTTAAAGCCGTGACAGAATTTCCTTTCCCTTTATTTCCATTTATACTCTTCCGACATAAAACATGGCGGTGACGCTGGCCGCATAGCTGTCAGTGGTGGCTCGCTTCCATACTCGCTTCAGATGACGAGTCGTTACGCTGCGCGTCTTCGTTTTTCAAATCTTGTTTGTTTTGCCTTGGCGTTCTATCAAACTGTAGGCGTAGTTTGCACGTTTACTTCGAAATTATAACTGACCGCAATAAAACACAAGTAAGCGGCTCGATTTTATTTGTCAGATAAGGTCGTGCTGAGTCGTGATAATAATATCAGTCCCCGTGGCGCTCTGAGATATATTTAAGTATTTAAAGCCACAATCGCCTTGAACTTTCCACTACAATCTTAGTGGAGTTTTTATTCCCCTTATCAAATGTTAGTCGGAGCAAGAACGCTAACAAATTACCGCTTTAAGAGATATCGTCCCGGCCGGCGTTTATCTAGTACGCGACGCCCACATGGGACTGAGTTTTACGGCATTTCTATTATCTGTTACCGCATTGGCTTTGCTGAAAATAAACCGCTTCGGAAAACCGACAATGGTACAAACATTACGCCTTTTTTCCGACATTCGTGGCCCGCATTCACCGTCCAACAATCTAAATTACGTCCATAATTGCATCTGGAATCCATTTTGACAATGCCAAAAATATTCGTATAAATAAAAGGAGCAACGAATCGCTAGTCGTTAGACATCTTTCTCGAAAGCATTCGGCTCGCTATCCTGACTGAAATGTGGTTTGCAAAAAGAGAATTCGACATCAAAGCGTCGAGGCGATCCGGTCGGCGGTGCGACGTGACGTGCGTTAGAAATAACCGCGGTAGTAGTGCCACTCGAAGACAACCGTGTACCCGCCCACGGCCCCGACAATGTCCGTGTCCAATCCGCTGTGAATTATTTCAGAGGGACTTGTTACGTTTCATTTCAGTAAGCATTTTACCCTGTCCGCGCTTTTGTGTCGACAATAAATTCCACCGATCGCAGTTGCGCGCATAAATTGTTTCATTAGGACGCATTCGCTTTCATAAACGTAACGTATCCTTTTATTTGCGCATTACTGAAAGTGTATTCAAAATGGTATGTTTAATGCACAAGTTATTATGAATGGTTATAATGGCGCAGTGAAGGTAGACGTGGATAAAAGTGTTGCGGTGGTGTTATTGACGCCCCTTCTGAAATAATTACACGTTATCCGAGTTCCGAAAATTACATGAATCCCCTCGTAGCTGCGGCGCGGCGCGGTAATGGCTCGTTAAAGTTGATGAGAGCTCACGCCTTTGCCGCTCCGGCTCGGTGAGTCGCGCGGCGCAGCTGACATGGCGCCTTCCGCCGAACCGCATTAACATTGCTCTTTTTGGTAAACGATTCATGAAAGTAGCTTCTCAAATTCCCTTTCAAAACCTTGACATTTCGAACATGACGACTCAGAACTGAGTCATATTCTTAATGTAATATATTTAATATTGTTTGTTCTACAAGAGAAATTCTAAAATCAGACGCTATTACTGGATCGAGAATCCATAGTACCGCCAGTGACATAATAAATGTCAACGAGATCAAAATACTGTTGGCGGCGAGCGCAATGCAAAGCAAGGCTTCACCGATGCCTCTAATTATATCTAACGGACTCAGTGCCGTATACACTGAGACATTAAAATTAACTGCTGAGTGCGTTTGATCTTTCCATTAGAGCATCACTATAAATAAAGTTCTAACAAAAAGTATACAAAGTAATGAGTCAATCGCGCTGTGGCATATGAAACAATGTCGGCGAGTTAATACAGGAAACCGAAGAGTATTTACATTTTTCATTCTGCTGTTGCGGATCCAAATATTTGTGTTTGTTTAACCCGTGTGAACTCTGGAGCGAAATCTCGACAAAGGAAGAGGCGGCCGGCAAAAAAGTTGACACGAATCTTCGTTTATTTCTGGCGAGATAAAATTCGCACTCGTTGCATTGTTCTACAAATGGTGGGTGAAAAACAAAGGGCGTCCCGTGCTGTCCGCAATTAATTGTGGCTCTTCGCAGAAATGTGAACATAAACAAACATTGACTAGAGAAACGCTGTTTTATCATACCGCATGTACATAAATACTTTATTATTAATAACATTGTATCGCGGGTCATTGTAATTATGCTCTGCAATTAGTTCTTACGTATCGTATGCATTCAAATGAAGCGCTGTTACGGTTCATGCTTAATTGTATATTATAAAGTATGTTTTATTTAAATAATCATGATAACTGTATATAGTTTTGTCTATTTTGAACGTGTTTGCATAGTTTCATAGTCGTGGTTTAAAGTAATTACGCTCATTAACTTGAACACCTATTACGAGTAGTACAATAGAAATTCCAAAAGTTATTGACCTCTAGAACAATACAAAAATAAATTCAATTTATAAAAAATATACATGTTAATTTTCATGCAAAAAGCGCGTGGAGCCAAAGTAACAACCAAAAGAAACACTGATTTGTATTCAAAATCGCATCGTACGTGTCTTCCATACTCATGGCTTTTATTACAAAAAAGTTTCTTCCATTCCTCCAACCTTCGTTTGACCTAATTTGCGAAAAATGTCACCGCGATGTCATAAAACCACGTATCACTTCCAACTATTAATCATTTGCACAATGCATGTCATGATGGGACGGGGGAAAAGGCTTAAGCCATTATTCCTGGCAAATATGCGACTTTACGGCCCTTTTTAGTCTCTGTAACGGATGTGGCGACTCAAAGATATTTATGTTGAGATTCAAATAGACAGTGATCAAAGACATTTAAATCTGAATGATGTTCTGCATTGCTGTTATTTTGTTAACACTGTTAGATTGTATTTTGGTTGATGTGTTTTTTTATTTTATTTCAATGAATGGCGGGATAAGCTTGCATTCGGCTGATGGTAAGCAATATAACCGCTCATGAACAGTAGCAAAACTAAACAACACAATGAATAAAAAAGTAATCCCTGGCATTCCACTGCACTTGTCATACTGAGACATAAAACATAAAAAAGGTAAAATTAAAACAAAACCGCACATAATGCTGTTGTTAATTTAATGTTACGTGTTACCCTATTTATCTAATACATTATTTAACTTGAAGTCTAAAGCCATTGATATAGTTTTTAAATCAATGTGTGTAGCTGTACTTGTTAATTACTTTTTAGAACACATGGTTTGGGTTATAATTATTGTCCAGAAATTTGTATTAAATTATGTGTGATGGTTACATAATTATAATCTGATATGTATTTTATAAATAAAAATAAAATTAAATAAGATGTTATATCTCAATATGTTCAGTAGTTAATCTGGCTACAAGATTGTTCAAACCGGAACATACATTGCATTTACACTGATAATAACTCGATTTGCAGGTATTCAATAAGAGTTACTAGAGTTTTTGTTATATAAGTTAATGTAGGTTTAATAATTACTGGTACATCACTTAGAAGTACCCGGAAATTTAACAGTTGAATGACAACTTAAAATATGATTTATAAAAATAGTCTAATTTATTTCAATACCGTCGAACTTAATTGTTTCCGTCGAAGAACCGACGGATATTAAAGAGATCAGCTGTCTATGTATGAAGTTTTTAAATGCTCGCAGCCAATAGCTTCTGACGTAGCTTAACGACTTACCGTTTGACAGGCATGAAGATCGATGGCTTACGTATGCTCTCAGATTTGTAATATTACGTATTTAACTTGTACTACAAGACCATACACAGAGTTTAATAATTTCCGTGACCGCATAATATCACGTTGTATTTTGAATAAAAAGACGTGTATTAATTTCTTGGTCTTGGGTATACCTCGCAGAGGTTGCTAAGCTTTATATAAAATACAAGTAGTTATTTTTTTTTATTGTTTATTATTATTATAGCCTATTCTGTGTCCCATTGCTGGGCAAAGGCCTCCCATTTGATACTCCACTTGACCCTCTCCTCGGCGAGTTCTTGCAATTTTGGCTCGAATGCATTCAACGCGACTTTTCACCGCATCTTCGGTCTTCCGCGTTTTCTACGGCCATTCTCAGGAATCCAGCTTGTAGCCAGCCTGGCCTGACGGTTTGAATGCATTCGTGGTAAAGTGATATTTATATATTAAGTTCTCGATATTGCAACAATCCTCTTATTTTGCTGTAGTGCTGTAGTTATTAGCACAGTCACTGAACTTAATCTACATACCGGGTATATCAAGACTGCTACCGAAAACGAAGCCGGTTGGTAGTTTAAGTGACTCCAGACACCACGCAAAAGAAAAAGTTGCAAAAAAAGCGTCAATTTTTTTGTTGTTATTTTTTTCCTATGGCCTTATTTGGGTGGTAAATACATTTTTTTCCTAAAATAATAGTGTATACCCTTTTATTTATAAATACTCTAAGGTATAAAAAGGTTTAAATTATTATGTTAGTAAAAACTATGGATTTACCACACAAAAATGACGATATTTAAAAAATCATAAAAAAATTTTAGTTGCATTGTGTTTGTAGTCACTAAAACTACCAACCAGCTTCTTTTTCGGTAGCACTCTTGAGTATATATTATTAGGTAAGCTCTATAGGTTTCATCACGCACGTCACAGTAATGTTTATGCTCACAACTATCCTCAGGTCAGAGATTGAACGTACCAATCAGTTTATAACCCGTTTATGCTTGGATACCGAGTCAATAAATGCAATTAGGAAAAAAAACTCGAAGGATAAATATTTCAATAAATACACCCAACAGTCACATACATACATAGTCATACATATGTAAATGCCTTTATTTATTCAGTTTTCTTATAAAATATTTTTTACCAATTGACGAGAATGACGAAACGAACCTGTACTCACCTTAAATTGAATGCCGCTTCAGGCGATAAGCAAGAACACTATTCAATTCTTATCACTTAATTGTATATGACACTACATTGTGCTCGTCAATACAAAGTATTAGATGTTGATTCGCATAATCTCGCAGTTATTCATCATCATCATCAACCCGTTGCAGTCCACAACTGGACACAGACCTCTGCCAAGGTAAGTCACGGAGACCGGTCTGATTCTTTATCCATCCAGTCGCTGCCAGCTTGTGCAAGTCGTACCGCCATCTAGCCAGGGGATATCCAAAGCTACCTCCAAGACACAGTCTCCTAGTTATAATGAGTTTTTAAATTATTTCGCTCTCTTGTGATGGTCGTCCCATAATCTGGTATCTCATGCTACTTTAGCTAAAACGTGTGGTGCCCTAGTTACGAGTTTTTTTTTTTATTTACTAATGGTTTGGTTATAATATTAGGCATATAAAATGTTTAAATTATCCAATAAATAACATGGTCACACGCATATTGTCGTCGGCACAGCTCAATTATGCGCGCACCTAAAATAACACGCACCCTCAGCTTGTGGGTGGTCTCTCGGAATAGACAAGTGCAATGAGAGCCCGACACTTTTACTTTTCACGGCGGATACATTCATGTCGGCGGTCATCGATTGTTAATTATTCTATCGTGGGTTTTGTGTAGGAAACAGCCAACGTTATAAAGGATTTTTTAATTGTGATTTATTCGTATTTGGAGCATTTTTTTCGGTGAATAATTAGCATAATTCATTTTTATACCAAGCTCTGTGTTGAAAGTAGAGTTATTTAATTTGCTAAAACTTTATAACAACAGCTAAATTTATTTTCTATGTATTAAAATAATCATTGTTCTTGTAATTACTTGATACAGTCAATATAGAAAACAATTAAATATGTTCTATATGTAATACAGTTCTGTTATTACATCGTTTATGCAAATGAGTTAATTGATTTTCTGATAGTAATTCATCACAGCTTTGAGCTATCAATAAACACCTCCATAACTGAGAATCGTAGATTTATTACAGGAATTCGACGATTGATTTATTACAAAGCCATTCAGAAAATCTAGTTGATTATATTATACATGAAAGATTATAATTACCGGATTAGTTGGCTTATTCAAATGTAATGTAACAACTAAACTATAGTTAAAACTAACTTCTACATTTGGTTTTTTGTTTGGGTTGTTATTGCATAAATCATTTCGTCAGTCCCGTCATGCAACATGAGGTCAGCTGTCCTCGCGTTTATTTAATTTCCGAGGTTCCGAACTGTTTATTTAGTACAAAAATGTTTGTATAGGCACGCAAATGTACGCAACTCACCATGAATAGACATTCGTGCTCTTATTTTCAAAGTAAACATTGTACTTTCGATTTCTTTGGACTGTCAGTCGCTTGTGCCTTGTTGGTCAATACATTTATGTATAAGTACGTACTGTTAGTAACATTATTCATTACTAAACATTCCCGGAATCGTATTTACGATCTATTTACAACTGTGGAATTGTCCGTTCTCGATATATCTATAAACGTATCTCCTTCAATTTTACTATTTATATTATTTATATCGATCTAGTACTAAATCAACAGGACAATAAAATATGACGTTTATTATAAAATAATTTAACTAAACAAATCGACAGTTTCTCCCACAGTGTTAGCAATAAAATAAAATCAGGCTGCGATTGCAAGAGTCCGGTGCACTGCGCTGTCCTACCAACGATTTATACGCCACTGATTCATTCCACCGCTGACAGTTATAGCCCCACTCTGATATTGCACTTTTGTACCACATTCCTACTGTTGAATAATGGGTTATAATAACCGAAGACGGCTACCATATCGGAAGGAAAGTTTCATTCGCCTTCCAACTGTGAGTTCATATTTTTGCTCATTCATCGCCTAACTTTCTACATTCGTGAGGTACAGTCGCATCTCGCTTAAATTAACCTTTAATGTTGAAATCAATACGGAATGTATTAACGGTAACTATCCGTGGAAAGATCTACTTAGCCACAAAACTTTAACCGGTTTCCACAAAAACAATAAAGATAATTTACAACCGGGCGCTGTTTTTATATTTATTTATACAAAGTTTAGTTCCATGCGAGTCTCATAAAAGTTCCGTAAATTTCTATCGGTTCGGACAGTTCTAGCGCTGATCGCTCATCCCGTCCATATTTATAGCCCTTTGATTTATTTTGTTATCTCTTTATTGCTCGGCTAACGACATGCATTCTCCTTTAAAGATTAATTACTCACGTCAACGTGATTTAGCAGAGCAACCGATATTTAATGTGCGCTATTCAGATAGAATACGATCCACTGTTTATATTTAAACGATGCACTAAGCTGTTAAATGTTCAATCTTCGCAGTAATAATTCATTACGGCCGACTATAAAATGTGGGTTGAAAGAATAATTAGATATTGTATTGCGAAGGTATGCAATTACGAATTACGGGGCTGTAAGCGTCGCTCGTAAACATACGTGTAAGGTATCGTGTTAGTGTAAACTTAATACTCGCAGCCGTCTACTTGTTAAAATGCCGGGTGAATAGCCCAGAGCTTACACGAGGCGCGGCGTGCAAATATTATGGGAAACTTTTAGAGAGCCGGCGAGCTGTATAAATATAATTTCAGAAGCGATTACGCTCGGCATCAAGGATCGTATTACATGGTATTAGTATCTCGTACGTGTTGATAGCCGCTCGCAGTAAAATTAAAAGGCTATTAAGCTTCGTCCCACGCGAGCCGACAGGTTGCGGGTCTCCACTCTGTTCCCAGGCGCTGCAAACGCTATAGATACTGTTACGAGTGATAGGTACGGTAATAGGGCTTGCAATAGTGGGCCGAGTCGAGACTTTATGTGGGCGGTGGCGCCACGGTCGCCTTCGATAGCGCAAACTTAACATTAGCGTTTCCAGCTATCAGCCTCGAACCGTGATTAGTTGCTTGGATGTTGCAAATTTCAATAATTGCTCCAACTGTATCGGTGTTTTCTGCAACCCCAATATTTTCTAGTCCAGTATTGTAATTAAGTATCTAAATTTAGTTTGTAACTTTGTGTCGGCAATAAATAGTATTGGAGACATTTCTGTTCGTACAACAGTAGTTAAAATGCTAATGCAGTGCAATCGGGATTTCATGTTAATCCCTCGTTATGGATAACAGAATTAATTAACCAAAGCGCTTGTAGTGTTTAGGCTTGTACAAGTGTTTTGTGTCTACTTGTGAACTTAATGCCGAGTTATGAGTGTCGTAATGTATTGGACGGGGCCGGCGTGGCACCGGGGTCATAAACTCGGAAACAGCACACGTAGCTTTATGTCCGAATTCCATTAAGTATGAATATGAAAATAAGTTAATAAAGGTAGCCAATGAGCGTCACAAATCATTGAAACGTCCGTCGACAGCAACATTTCACGCGGCATTTATCTTTTATTCCGTTTTGTTTATTAAAATGAATATTTAATTTCCTTGTCACGTTATGGCAATATGAAAGCGTTAATATGATGGGTATTTGAAATGTCTGGTTTAATTTGAATTCCTGTGAGCACGGTGTCCATAAATAACGGGAGGAAGTACCGGTTTAAATTATCTTTTATAAAAGTTTAATTATCTTTTTATGGCAACAATATAAAGGAAGATGATACAGAATAATAGATGTATGACAAATTCATTAACTATATCCTACTTTATATTATATTAAAGTAAACTAAAAGTTTCATCGAAGTGTTGAGGTGTATATACAACAACGCCACCATGTCGGTCCGAGTACAGGATCAGAGCAAGAAGGCTATTCCACTACAGAGAGGCGTGAGACAGGGAGATGTCATATCTCCGAAACTGTTCACTGCCGCGCTGGAAAATGCCTTCAAGCTCTTGCAGTGGAAAGGATTCGGCATCAACATCAACGGCGAGTATATTACTCACCTTCGATTTGCCGACGATATTGTAGTCTTGGCAGAATCGCTGGAAGACCTTAGCACTATGCTCGAAGACCTTAATCGAGTCTCCCAACAGGTGGGTCTTAAAATGAACATGGATAAAACGAAGATCATGTCGAATATCCATGTTGTGCCCACCCCCATTGGAGTTGGAGGCTCAACTCTCGAAGTTGTAGACGAATATGTCTATTTAGGACAAGTGGTCCGGTTAGGCAGGTCCAACTTCGAGAGAGAGGTCAATCGGCGAATCCAACTCGGTTGGGCAGCGTTCGGGAAACTTCGCGACGTCTTCTCGTCCAAAATACCTCAGTGCCTAAAATCGAAAGTCTTCGATAGTTGTGTGTTACCAGTGATGATATACGGCACCGAGACGTGGCCTCTCACTGTGGGCCTCATTAAAAGGCTCAAAGTCACTCAACGAGCCATGGAGAGGGCTATACTCGGTGTTTTCCTACGAGATCGAATCAGAAATGAGGAGATCCGTAGGAGAACCAAGGTTACCGACATAGCCCATAGGATTGGCAAGTTGAAGTGGCAGTGGGCCGGACACATTGCTCGTAGAACCGATGGCCGTTGGCGCTGAAAGGTTCTCGAGTGGAGGTCACGTACAAGCAAGCGAAGTGTCGGACGCCCGCCTACAAGGTGGACGGACGATCTGACTAAGGTCACAGGAAGTCGCTGGATGCAGGCCGCTTCCAACAGGTCATTGTGGAGATCATTGGGGGAGGCCTATGTTCAGCAGTGGACTTCCTGTGGCTGATATGATGATGATGATGATGAAACTAAAAGTATAGATGTTCTGATTTGCAACATTGTTAATTTTGAAAGACACATTCTCTAGCTCGAAATAGTTGATTGCTTAATAAGTTAATCTACAATTACGTAAATCACGAACATTTTTTTAAGAAGCCAGTGAATTTAATTTATCACCAATAATATGTTTCATTGTGAAAAATCAAGTCCTTATAAGGAATAATATAGTACGTCCAAGTTTAAATTTGTTATCATACTTATCTCCTACAACAAAACTTCTACACGTTAACATTTCAATATCACAAAACCATTCATTCAAAAACACATGTAATCTTCACTCGCGAAGAAAATATCACAAGAAAACACGACTACATAAAACATCTCAGTAATACATACAAAATCCGACAGCAACGAGTATGTAAATGCCATTCAACACAAATCAGCGTCAACTGAACCTTCGGGTACAAGTATCAACGCCAGAGTTCTGCCCGCCCTGTAGCCACTATTTGCATAATAATTTTCACTTATGAATAGGTATTAAGGCTTTATTGCAGTTTATAAATATTTACGGCTAATCCCGACAGATCTAGTGGGAGGCGCCTTGACGATTTTCCTGTCATGTTGACAGAACGTCGCCGAGAAATAGATGAATGGTGTTTATTATTTGTATTCTGATGATTGGTTTGTGCTTTAATGATTCTATTAAGTTTCTTTTATAGAGCATGAATAATGCTAATTGTTTGTAGTCGCCTATGAATTTTAACTAAATTGGTGTGTCAATTTATAGGCATTGTCTTTTAGTTGTGATTGTTTTCTTTACGTGGTGTAAATAATTTGTGATATAGTAATGATTAAGCGTCTGAACGTATTAAGCCGTTAATTCTCGTATATCAAACGATTAGATTTTTTCTATATTGAGGGCACAGTAATAGACTTATTGAAAGTAAAGGTATTTTTATTTAAAACAATTGAACTTGTTTTTTAATATTTACATAAAACTTATATGGACTTTTATATGAGTACCAAGAAAGGAAGTGTTGAAAAAGGACCAAATAGGGAATGTAAGGAACCAATAAACTTGCATAATGACGATGAAGTTAATGACAGAGAACGTAACGAAAGAAGGGTGTGTATATATTTTGTACCAAAATTAATGAAAACACATAAAGTATTTACGCATTAAAAATATATAGTGGAAGGCGCTATATTTTGCATACTTACATAAACTCACGCTTTTTTCCAAAAGGGGTAGGCAGCTGGCAGAGGTGCTAGCAAAACAGCAATGTAAATAAAAGCAATGGTTACTTTTACCAATACACAACAAAAAAAAAATTAAAATCGGCGAAACGCATATGCGTTCCATTGCACGCAAGTATTTTTACTCCCCTTTTGCGGATATTTATAAAAACACAAATTGCAATTACTTGTGCATTTTGTTTCCGCTCGGTCTAATATTCTGAACCTCGAAATAAAATCGTTGAACTTTTAAGCAGCCGTGCACTTTGATTCCGCATTAGGAAGGTACAGTGATAAAGTTATAAAATCGGTTTTCTCTGCGTGACCGTACTGCCTGATATGTCTTTATCTCTCGGGGTGTTTTATTGAAAAAGTTCATGTCGTGAGCCGACTTCAGGAGGGCGAGTGCCAGTAAAATATGAATAATAATCGACCTCTTCAGTGCCTTTACCTGTTCCAGTTTTAGGGATATTTGCAGGGGCCAGCGGGTTTTCTTTATGAACGGTCGTAAATTTTTCTGGACCGTTGCTACGGTATGTAGTGCATATCAAAATCTTCCCCGGTTTTTAAGGTAGGAAAATTTATGGTGGTTTTAAGTATCGAATATGAATTTGAAATGAAGGTGTGTTGTGGTCAGAGGTACATACATATATCTATATTGTTTTTTTTTTCGTAATTCCTAGCATCGTCATAAATATTCTTGCTAAATAATGATATAGTTATTTCACTCTATAGTTAAGGCATCACCATATTATTAATAAATAACGAAAGATATGACTTGATGTCATTTTATAAACTTACAAAAAAAGTCCTAACAGTTGAATCGTTTCCTATCAATCTGAAGAAATTCAAATTCAAACCAAAAACAATGCCAAATATATGTTTGAAATTTCACCAACAACTTTCCTTGACATTTCACAAACCCAAGGTACTACAAGAAAAAAATATCGCCTGATTGTGTACGAGTTCTTGCCTAGATTGACACAGGGTCCGGTACAGAATAATTTTAATTTTAGATATAAATCTAGAGGTGCTAACTGGGATTTATTTAGCTCGCTATTTGCTCGGCATGCTGGGGACTTCACTCGTAATGATCTATCAGCTGAAACCTGTGCCGAGATTATGTCGGACACTTTTACATATTGCGCAGACATTACCATCGGTCGAGGTTCCATCACTAACACTCGGAGGTGCGATTGGTGGAATGACTTATTGGTCCAACTACGTCGGACTTTTCGCAGAGCGCGTAGGCGTTTCAACGGGCTTAAGAGACGTTGTGTCACAGGGGAAGCAATTACATCTGCTTTAAATAAACTGAGAGTTGCCAGATCACATTATAAAGCGGCCGTCCAAAAATCGAAAGGTAATTTGTTACGTAAAATTGTGGCCCGGTTAGATAGTGAGGGTCCGTGGTCTCCTTTATACCATGAATTCAAAGCGAATAGGTCAATCAATTTGGCTTATATTGAGAATTTAAAAATTGACAACAACTTCACAACTGGTATTGAGGAGACAACGGAGGCTCTGTTACAATCGTTAATTCCGGATTGATAATATTGAAAATGATACAGAATACCATAAGCAGATTAGGATGTGGGCCTTGGAGGTACCGAACTCTTCCGATTCAAATCTCGCGTCGTTTGATGAATTTAGCGAAATTGTACGAGCTTTGCCCCTAAACAAGGCTTCTGGTGACGATAAAATAACTAATAAAATGATCAAAGAAGCGTGTAAATTGGCCGGCGATGCATTACTCACTGTTTATAACAGATGTATTGCTGAAGGGGTATTTCCACGGGTATGGCGTACCGGTTTCATTCGTATAATACCCAAGGGTGGCGATAAATCTCCACATGATCCTAAGTCGTATAGACCTATTACACTCTTACCGTCTCTAGGTAAACTTTTAGAACGTCTTATCGTCCCTCGATTGCTACCGGGTGGACCAAAGTTTCACGAAAAACAGTTCGGATTTACGACGGTAAGTCAACTATCGACGCGGCAATATCGGTTAGAAGAGCTGTAAGTACATCGGCGCGCAAATATGTACTCGGTATTTTCCTGGACATATCCGGTGCTTTCGACAACGCTTGGTGGCCAATGCTGCTTCTTAAGTTGAAATTACGAGGTTGCTTTAAAAATATATATTCACTTATTTACTCGTATTTCTCACACGGAACAACAAAACTTAAACTTGGACATTATGCTGTGTCGAAACCACTTACGATGGGCTGTCCACAAGGTTCGGTCTTAGGTCCTTATTTGTGGAACTTAGGGTTCGATGATTTTCTTGCAATTCCCTTGCCGTCAGGGTGTTCTTTGACCGGATATGCGGACGACGGCCTCTTGCTTATAGAGTCAAATAGTAGGTCGGGATTAGAAATTATGTCGGACGCGTGTTTAAAACTAATATGTGATTGGGGCCATCGAAATCGCTTAACCTTTGCACCACAAAAAACGTTCCAATTACTTCTGAAAGGAACTTTAAAATCACAGCCGCGAATTAAATTTAATAATATCAATGTTAAAAAAAGGAATCGGTTTGTTATCTGGTTTAACTTTAGAAAGGAATTTTTCCTTTCTTGAACATATTAAGAACGTCGGGGAAAAGTCGAAAAGGAACTTTTTTGCTTTGACAAGAGTATCAAAATCAACGTGGGGGCTATCTTTCAATACACTAAAAATCATCTATGGAGCAACTTACTTAGGATGTATCTGTTATGGATCTCCCGTATGGGCTGATAGGGCTACTATCGGTGCTGTGCGAAGAAAACTGCTCCAGAGCCACGTTTGGCGTTGATATTCTTGTGCAAGGCATATAGAACTGTTAGTACCGAAGCTTTGCCTGTCCTAGCGGGTGTACTTCCAGTCGACCTGGAGGTGCAACGTGGCGCCGCGATGTATTACTCTAATAGAGAGAATATGGATAAAAGTTTTTTCACCGCACGTGAACTTTTAAAAGTTGACAGATTATTTAAACCGGTTTCAGTGGTATATAGCGAACTATTAGATGAATGGCAAAATAGATGGGAGGTATCTTTGAAGGGCCGGCATCTGTACCAATTTTTTCCTTGCGTACGAGATCGTTTAACAAAGACATGGCTAGATGTCGATTATTGCGTATCACAATTTCTCACGGGCCATGGTAACTTTAAGTCTAAACTATACTCTTTTAAGCTTGTTGCGTCGCCTGCGTGTCCATGTTCAACACCTAATTGCGAGTATGAGCAGTCCGCGCATCATATACTTTGGGAGTGTAGTCTTTGGCATAATGAGCGTAAAACCATGCTAGATAGTATGCAAATATCATCTGGAGTTGTATACTACATGGACCTTGTAGAGACTAGAAAGAACTTCCGTGCTTTCCGGCGTTTTTGCCATACCTATTACTGGAATCAAGCATAACAGTTCACATAATAGGTCCCATTTAAATGTAATAATAATTTGATCCGTGGTGCTTTACAGCTGGCTTCTCCGGCTGTGAAAGTCTTTTTGCGAGGTTATTTACCTCTTCAGTTCAATGTTTTGTCACCCGCTTTGCACGGAGGGAAGTGGACAATAATTTATTTCCAACTCCTCCTAATAATTTAACTTTCTGATTAATTTCGTTGCGGGTTAAAGACAAGTTAGACATTCCCGGGGACTCGCCGAGCTTCAATGCTCGGTGTCATTACATTGCGTGCCACTGTTGATCCTGGCTCACAGGAGTTACAGTGGTGGGTGTGAGGGTGGGACAGTCTCCAGATACCGCTTGTGGCTATGAAACCGGAGTAATCAGATACAACTTGTGATGGGTTATAGGCAGAGTAAAAACAGTATTGATATAACAGTAAAGGATTTAATATATAAAGAATACACATACAATGACATCGAAAAGAATATGACAAGTGCGGACAGAGCAAACTACATTTGAATTAATTGTTTCGTTTATATACAAAATAGTAACCAGTCCTAACAACTTGTAAGTAGATTTCACTTTAAATTTTGCATTCATCTATAGTAATTATAACATAAATATATTCGTTTCAAAAATATTTAGTGTAAATTTAAAACAAATTATTAATGAACTGCTCCGATTTGAAACAACTTGTAAATTTTGTAATAATCACTACATTTAAATCCGGTTTTGAAAAGAGCAACACTGGAGTTTCTGGCCTTCTTCTCTAGTGAAAACCGCTTTCCAAACCGTGCGGTAGATACAAAAATGACTGAATCCAAACGATGTTGAATATTTTAATGGATTAATAAATTATTTTCATTTCATTTTTCATTTTCATGTCAGAAATGAACAGCATTAATCGTAAGACTATGCTTGAGCCCCAGAAAACTAGGCAGAATCACAACTGTGAATATTATATTAATATTTCATCACCACTGGTGATCCAACAGATTCCCAAACTTAAGTACTAAAGTACAATGTACCTTCGGAATGAAAGATGAGATTTTAAACCGAAAACATACTCAAATTGAAATACCTGACATGGAAATCATTGCCATGTTCTCAAGTATCACACTCCTTGCACGCTTTTACTAGATTTGATTTTCGAATGGCTTAATACTTTAGACCCCATTTATATCAATAACATTTATATAAAATGTTCTACTTATTGTGTTCATAGCCTTTAGAAAGTAACCGATACGTATAATTTGTATATTAAAATTTCAAAATGTATAATAAGAATGTTTTGCATAAGCGTAATGGATCGCTTGTTTTGTGAGCTGAAGTGACATTTAAGGCACGCATATAGCTTTCCTCTACAAAATTACAAAAAACGATTAGCTTCTAAAAATTATATTTACAAATGGAAACGGTTTATGGTTTGTTATTCTACCCTGATTCTCGGATTCTCTGAATTTTGATGGGTTGGGAGATACTATAATACTAATGGGAATTAATTAGTTATAATTCTTTATGCATGCTTATTACAGAATAAGTGAACAAACAACGCTTCTTCCTATGTGTTTAGTCCAACAAGAGAATGACTTCAGTACAGTTTTGCCTGGAAGTGATCGCTGTCAGCGATAAGACCGCCGAGTTTTAACAAACGGTTTCATGTTGCATTGCTAGCATCCATCATTAAAGAGAGAAAAATATTTTTATCATATCTAGCGAGTTCGCACCACAAAAAAGATATTCCATAAAATTACTAGGTTCTATAATTTATAATAAAAATACTTAATTCGGTGGTGAATTATAGCAATAAAATAGGTGAATATCTAGCAATAAAAACACGGTCCTAATACCTCGTTATTAAAATTAATTAAATAGGTCAGCCTATAAACCAATTAATTTTACGAACATACATTATATCATATATTTTACCTTAGGGAGGCTCGATGTATGGTCAGCACTAAAGTCATAATAGTTTATACTTCGTCACAAAACTAAAATTATCTGTTAATTATAGTCGCTGAAAGTTATGTGTCTGGCTTTTTGTTTATACTATGTTTGAATATACAGGGTGTACGTTGCAATTGGGTGTGGATGGCCAAATCTGACACTAAGAGAAATAGCGAAAAAATCTCAATGAAGTCACGTGAAAACTAGAACGGTGTACTTGGATTTAGAAAATGAATATTTTTCGATTGTAGAAGAATCCCGTGCCTTGCAGTGGGACTCATATGGGCTGATACAGAATACATAAATATTCTTATCGAACCCGATGATTTTGAAAATCGTTACAGACGCTGTATTATTACATCACTCGATAATGTTGCTAATAATGTTGAACATGTGGAAACTAATGACATATAGCAAACTCTAAGAAAGAGGTCGTTCAAACCAAATTCATTTTTTCATACATTGTAGTTTAACGCAATGATATATATATATCGAAATAGTTTTTATTTCGATAAAAATAAAATGAAAGAAATATACTCTGGGAAAGGTAGTGTTCTATTTTAGTTTTGAGAATAAGAGCTGTGCCTAGATATTTATGATTCCATGTATACTAAAGCACAAGCTTTAAATTCTTAATTTAATTGAATACAGGTAGGTATTTAATAAAAACTATCGATATCTTTGCCGTTATTATATAGATCATAAAGAATTATATTCCTACGTAATGTTAATATTCAGTGTAAAACCCAAATCAGAACAGCTTATGACACATTAAAAGTTTATTATTATTTAGGTAATTGAAATCACACAAAACCATTGTTAATAAGTCGTTTATATACGGCTTATCACCAAATGAAAGTAAACAAAGCCCATGAAAGATTTCACGAATATTCATTCGTATTGTTTGCGTGGAAAGTGGAAATAAAAAATATCTTAATTGTAACGGACGGCGTGTTTTGTGATACAAACAATAATAAATTACATGGTAATTATATCGCTCGCCTCGTGTTTACTATAATGATTGAGATAAACTGAACCGTGGTTTTAACGTTTTCTTATAGGTGAATAATTGTGCGGAGCTGTGTTTGAGTATATATGTGTATTATGTGCGCCTATGTAAAACAATTGTATTGCTGATAGAGTTTTTTTACGCTGTGTCTTATTCTCGATTACAAAATAACAACGGTTCTTCTTGATTTCAAATATCTCGTAAAAAAAACGTATTAAAATAGCAATGATATTTTCGAAGATATAGTCAGTGATATTCAGCAGTTCTATTCACAGTTTTCCGGACTAATTTTTGTTTCATGCTATCTTGCGGTTATCTTTCGTGTGTGTTTCGTGCATATTGTGGCTCCGCATACTTGGTTACCCGGAAAGCAAACAAGTACACCGTGATCAGTTCTAATGTCAATTATAGCATTCTAGGATTCGTACTGTAGCTACTATTTATAATAGATTCCCTTCTTAGAAAGTCTCCTGTTTCCATTCGTGGAATGATATTTATTACACAAAGAAAAACTAATTTCTAAGAGCAGATCACAAGGATTCGACTAGATGTTTTAAGGATTAGGATTATCTCATTTTATCGGTCTATATTTATTTATGTGAAAAGAAAATTTTCTTATGTCGAGTAATAAAACACAGTTCAAAGGTCGTGACTATGCTTAAGTTGAAAGTCGGAAAAAATGTTAACGTTGCTGCAATGTTTATTTCTTGGAAATGGAGTTTTCATTGCTATTCACCTCTCCACGCTAAAACCCAAGAATAAATAGTAACAAAAAAGCATACAAATATGCCGTGATCCGGCGAAGTTAAAACGTTACGGAGTTTCTTTTAAAATAATTTGGAGTGCCGCCAAGTCGTGGCTCGCAACTGGTGGTGGATTTAACCCTTAATGCGCTGAGAATTAAAAGCTACGGATTTCTATTTACCGTTCTACACTTTGCATGTTAATAGGAAGTCGCCAAAACGGGCATTTTTAGCCAAGCGAGATTTTGCTTAAAAGTTTCATCAAAGTATAATCAAGGTACACGATTTTCCCGTCCTTTTCTGCAAAGGGTTTTATTTTGGACCGTAATTACCTACGGGGAGGTAGGGGTCGAATTGAATATTATGCAGATACCCGGTAAAGTGACGATGCGCCGCATTATAAATAGCTACATAAACTGCTTCACTGGATAAATTTAAAAAATACCGTTGAAATATTTTCATTATTTTTGTTTAAAATATTTGGTTACTTTCCTTGCTACAATTCGTTAGTCATATTTGTTTGAAGTCACCTTGTTTGCTGGTCTTACTGTCGATAACTAGACAACTTAACTGCTTATGAAGGCCATATTATGCCTTACTGCACCAATGTGGCCTAATGGTAATTCAAAATTAAACGTTGGAGATTTTTAGAAACCTCAAAACGATGGTTTTATATTTTTGTAGTAAAAGTAACTCGATAAAAAACATTATGAATATTCATCCCATCAAAACAAACTTCATAATCAAGGAATAAACTCTGAAAAAGGGCGCCCTTTACGCCTTCCAGTGTTTTTGTTAGGAAAAACTTATTTTATTGATATCTATAATACGTGACACCGTACTACAGTTCGCTAGTTACTCTATAAAGTTGGCGTGAGAGTCGCCCTCAGTCTTTTATTATAGGTTCGTGGCTCGAACATCACGGTTTTATTGCCGATAAATTTCGCGCGAAACCATAAACTTTTTTGGCCATACCAAAAGTTTCCATTATTTAGCTAACTCTTTTACAAAACGAAATTGGTAGTACTACTTTGTATGGGAAGGAGTGGTATGAATGAACTCGTGGGTTGCGTGTTCATATTTTACATATTTTAAGTGAAATAGTATGAACACACCCAGAACTGCCTGCTTTTAGTGTTCCGCAACTGTGATTGTTTGTAAATTACGTATGAAACTAAATTAATAAAAAAAGAAAGAGCCTCATACTACTATTTTTTTTAATGCAATGAATGGCAAGACGAGCATATCCTTCGCATAATAGCAAGCGATACGAATCATGAGCAATAAAAAAACCAAATAACATAATGTATTACAAAGCAATGCTTGGAGTTCCGATGCGCTATACTGGAGCGTATGAATGTAGTACCTACTGTTCGAAACTAGTGCAATTTTTTTTGAAGAAGAAGTAAGTACATATGCTGCCGTAGCCGAGTATTGTTACTTCTTTAGTATAATATTATTATCATGGTTAATTTAATGTCTATTGATTTCCTAACTTAATTTAAAAAAATAGTCCATGTTTTATATAATTCCATTATTTTAATTTGTGGTGGACTATATGGCCTAACCACTCTCAATCGTATTCTCGATTGTAGAGTAGGCCCGTGCCCTGCAGTGGGACGTATATGGGCTGATACATACATACATTATTTTAATATTCATCCTTCCCATAAGACAAGTCTGTTGTATCATTACAAATTGATTATATTTAGTTTTCTGGCCCTTTCAGATTTCCACGTTTCATATAATTCCATTATTTTAATATTTATCTTTTCCATAAGACATGTCCCGACACACGTACAGTTTGTTTACGCTACCATTGCTAAGCTGTTTAGTATCGTGTTGTTTAAGTGGACAAGTCATTGTCCTCGGATCGCAATAGGTGTGAATTCTAATCCAGCCGCATACTAATGGCTTTTTGACACTTAACCACGTATTTACATACAACGCACGCTCTGAAGGCATAGCAACATTGCTCTAACCAGCGTGCCCTAACGTGGAACTTTGTATAATTTGTGTCAAAAACAGCTACAACTTTAGACGCAGTTTTGCTTGGAATTTCTATTAACGTGGATTTAAGGTCTTATGTAGTTATAATTAAGGAAGTGGACCTAAATTATGGACTATGTTGTAATGGGAGTTGCGGAAAATGGAATTGGGATTTCAGTATGTAGATACTTATTGCTACTGTTGCTGTTGAATAGTATGACAGTAAGGTAAGTAGGTACTGAAACGTATCATAGTATTAATAAAAATAATCAACAGTCAAAGTAGTATTTGTAAGTGAATGTTAGAGATGACGAAGATGACAACCTCAGGAAAAGTATTTTATTAACAAAACGACAGACTGTAATATGATCATGTTTCTTGCAATAATGTGAAATTTAAGTTTTATAAATCCGTAGCAAGCTGCAAGTATGTGTGTATAATCGGTTACAAAATCATGACATACCTTATGTTCAATACAACTTAACTGCTTACGTAATAATAAGTATTTCTATCAGATTTTTATTACACTACATAAAGTTGCAACATCTTTAAATAGGGATATTGGTCGATTAAACTCCCGTATATAACATTTATATCAATAAAATGAAGCATCAAATATAATTTTACAACTACCCATTGTGCCGATGGGATGTATACCCAAACTCAAATATGGAACATAAAATATTACAAGTCGGGAACCAATCAAAAAGCAATACACGTCTATAGACACTATATCTAATCGGACGGGCGACTCTGGTCTCATCTCGAAATATGACATGCAATAAAATATCGATACAGGAAATAAGGGAGCGATCGCTACGGAGCAATCCCGGACAATCATACCGGGAAAAGTCACAAGAATCCAGAAGCAATCTCGATTGACATCCATATTCAGTGCCATTATCATAATGTGGTATATGGAACATTTTTATCGATGTCATAAAATTGTGTGCATGTTTTGTTTTTGTGGTATTGCATGGTTTATTTTTGTTCTTGTATGGAGATAAATGTATTGATGTGTTGTTAAGTTTATGCTTCTCTTATTGCTTAAGGCTGAGGTTTCTCATTTTTTCGTCATTTTTTACAGAAACTAGGTCTCGTAATAAATCCTGACGTCTTTCTGTTTACTATAATCTTGCGTAATTCAAGAAAAGCTTGGACACGCGATTGGTTGAGTCTGCATATTTTAAAGAATTTGTCTCATAGTAGGGTTCGGAACAACAATATTTATTTTCATTTATTTGACCAATGCACCATAGAGTTTACTGCAAAAAAAAAATGTGCATGAATATTAATTTCGTAATCACCAAATACACGGCACTAAAATACTAAAATACGCATTCATTTGCCCAAAAAAGCTTAATCATTCTCATATCCAATTGATCAATTTCAGTACCATAATCCAAAATTCAATTATCCGTCATACCATCCATTCATAATTCTAATACGATTTGTTGAAGATGTAATGTATTGTGTCAGTGAAGCGAGTAAACAACACGCCTGTACATTTGATCGGTTTATATCGAAGCAGACTGAAATCGACTCTCGATACGAATGAATGAACTCGATCTCGATCGTGAGTAGGGGAATTGCACAAGTGGGTATTAAGGACGACTGCAGGCAAGTCGTGCACGATTATCGGAAATATTGTTAAAGATTATTGACAATACAACGTATTGGCCTATGAGGCTAGACTGTTTCTGATTTTAAAATAAACCCGATACCGATAAATTGGTTCAAAGATGTTTATCAGCAAAAGCTGCAGTTTGTATATTCTTTAAAAAATATTTTGTGTTTATATTTAAATAATAATCCTATGAATAAAATGTTTCTTTGCAATGGCGATCATTGCAATTTTCATTAATCCTTTTACGAAAAAATATTTTACTACAAAATCCAATATTCCGGTGATATTTTTTGTATGTTAGCAAATTTTATTTCCACAATACAAAAAGTCTACACAAAAAATTGGCCGTTGGTTTTGTCAACAGATAAAATGAACGTATATTAAATTTGCCTACACCGTCGAATTTACCTTCCGCAGTGCGTGACATTGTTTATCATAATTTATTTTTGCAAAACATTAAAATTCTGCCCACAGCGTTGTCGAGTGGTTTAATAATATTCGCACAGCGCTTTGAATAGGCAACGGGAGGCTGAGTGAAATTGACAGATTTATTTGCGTTCGGATAAACGGGGATTGGTATCGGCTGCATTTTTTACCGCGGCTAGTTCGTCCCTGGGTATTCGTCGAAAATAAATTCATCGATATACTGAAAATGTTTTTTTTTTTTTTTGCTTTCTGTTGTCTATTAGTTTGCGTGGACAAATTTGATACAATCGTTCAGAATAATAGTGGACGATTGCGATGGAATTGATTCGATTTGTTTTTGTACGTTATTTTTTATGTGTATTTGGCAACATTTTTGTACGGATGAATTTGCATTCGCCGTAACATACTATTTCGAAAAGTAGTATTGGTTAATGTTTTAAGTTAGCCATGAATGAAAACAATTTCTTAATTCAAAATCTGATACAATTTTTAATACCATGAATGATGAAATAAAAAAACCCTTAAGAGTTCGTAGCTTATAAGTATCTAATATAAAAAATTAATACACCAAGAATTTATCTTAATTGATGAAATGATATTAAAAATAAATTTTACATTTAATTTCCTTTACGATACAAACTTTTTACCATACGTCTCTAACACCTCCCTTAACCACACTGCAAGAACTCCCAATACCTTGTAAAACCACACGATACATTTTTCTCCTGACGCATAAAACGGCCACCTTTTACAGTATCTCATAAAGTTCGCGCCAGTCCCACCACAATTTGCTTTTAACAACGTGTGTAGCAACCGTTGCTTGTAGACCGCTATCACAAACCTAGTTACTGCAACGCCCTCTGTCGGTAAGGAACAGGGTAATTTCCCATGAGATGCCGGTATCGACGTGGACTCGGCGCAATGTCACAGCCCTAATATCGGGAACACACGGCTGCACTGAATATTGGGAAAGCTACCTGCAAGGGTGAGTCTGTATGACAATTGTAGGATTATTTAAGCGCTTTAATGTCTATTGAGTGCATGGTGGCTTGCTGGTAAATTAAACAGACGAGACTGCTAACATCTTCACGGTAGTTACGGGTTCAAATCTTAGGCCACATCTCTGAAATTATGGAGTCATGAGCGTATTGATAGTCAATCACCATGCACAATACCGGTGAAGGAAAACATATTGAGGAAACCTTTATGGAAATTTCGATATTTATCTAATTGCGGCTTTGTCCTCACTACGTTTTAAGACCACTAGCTATTCATCAACTTTTCTAGTTGATGAATTCAATAAGTTCGATAATTGTTTTGAACTTTCATGGAAGCGTGCTATTTAACTAGCTGGAGGCCCTTAAAATAGGCTTTTGGCGACCGTGTGTATCGGGTTTTGTATTACAATATCTCTATGCCTCGATGCAAATTGTCAGTAAGCAATAATTTAAATGCTTCGATTTACAACATTCACCACAAAAGCAATTTAAATTGAACAGAATAAGAATACATTTTATAATCGCCTTTTCAATACAGCACAATAGCTTAAAATTAAATTTAAATGTATGCACTATAAAGGTTTATGACGCGAAATTTCACACAGATGCTCTGGAATGTATGGGATTATCGGTTTTTATTGACAATCATTACGAGTCACTTATATGGAGTGTACTACGGTATTGCGTGGTGTGATATTTTCATTATATTCGAATTCATTTTGAAGTGTTTGCACAATAAACTTTTTTAATGACGTTTTATTCATGTTATGAAATGAAGTGAAATAAAGTATAGCTTTTTTAATACATATATGCGCAAAGAAGCCATCTACTGACCACAAAATTAGTGGCATTTAAAATAGTTCAAACTGCACATAAATACTCATATGAAATTGCATTTTCATATAAGAGACTAGTATTATAAGTATCTAGTACGCAACGAGTATCTAAGGATATTTTTACATTGACGAGATAAACTGACTGTACCTGTATGAGCCCATAAAAGTCCCACTGCAGGGCGCGGGCCTGCTTTACAATCGAGAGTACGATTGAGAGAGGTTTGACCGTATAGTCCACCACGCTAGCCTAGTATCAACTTGCTCGAAACTTGATGAACATAGTCTAAACCTGTAACGCGACACACCTGTGACGGCGCTTGCTATTTGGGCGGATTTTTTTGTCAACAATAGGTATACAAGCAAACATGTCACCTTATGGTAAGTGATCACTGCCACTCATGAACATCCACAAAGGTTTGGTCTCAGATGTATTGCCAGCCTTTCAAATCGAGAGAAATGGGAAGAAAAAAGGAAAATGAGGAAAGGCGTATTGGCCATCCGGCAATCTTATTCACTGAACGAAACGCGACAGCCAGGCTGTCACTTTCCGTCGATCTTTTGTAAGCCTGTGGTAGCGCCCCGGATGAGCCTATACATTCATACAAAGTAATAACTGACAACAGCGTGGCTCTGCCACATAGATATGAAATGAAAGTCCTGCTATCAGCAGTGTAATTAAAATACTCTAAGGAGTTCTATGCCTAGGCAGGATAAAAAAGTCTTTATTTCCAGCATATGAAAGATTAATGCGTTAGATTAAGTTAGTTGCATTTTTTACTATTTTGCAATATAGTGTTTTGCATGATGTCGCCACGCCGTGTAAAAAGGTAAGTTATTTACCTAGCTAAATTACAGTATAATGGTTCGCAAATTTTTTCATGCATTAATGGCTGTGTTGAATTAATACAGTATTTAGGTGTAGAATATTACTTTGATTTTTTTTTATTTAGCCACCCCTTTTGCGTGTAATATATTGTGAATACATAGTATTTTCTAAAATAATAAATAATAGTGCAAACCCCGATAAGTTTTAAAGAGGCTCTGGTACACATGGGTTTAAATTATGATTTTAGGAAAAACTATGGATTTACTTTTTATGGATGGACTTTTCTTTGTGAAATTTTTAGTTGTATTTTATTTGTAGTCACTATAACTTATAGCCGGCTTTGTTTTCGGTAGCAGTCTGGATATACTCAGTCTGACTACTTCATGTTCCTTTAAGTGCAACGCCTTTATCCTCACAGCGCTTTTATCTCCACACAATTTCCAATCTTAGGACAAACCGTCGGTCCACCACATAAACAATAGTAATGCACAAATCCCGGGCGTCGGTAAATTAATGAGACTAGGCACCCACCCGTCGTTTCTCACGGGATTACTATATGCTTGGTGTAAACTTAGTTTATTAGCTGGCCGGGCTTTGCGTTCGTGCTAATGCTAACGGATACTCCTTTCTGGTCTTATCTCTGTTTTATTGCGTGGTTTGTCTTGTGATGTTTTAATTATTTACATGCGTGGAGATTTAATTTTGATCTTGTTGTTATTAGCAATTATTGGTCGGAAATTGTGGGACCCTGGGCTAGATTTTCAGAATTGACAATTTGGGTTGGTTACGAAAACTAAAATTTGGGTAATAATAGTATTTATCAATAATTATAATGATGAAAGGGATTTCGAGGTAAAGATAATGAGTAGTTTCAATGAAATTCAAATAATTATTTTTTAAAGGATTTTTTGTTGCCAACTTGTTGCTAGCGTTCCAACAATGAATACAAGGGTACAAAACAGTTACCGCATAATAAAAATAAAAAAAAAAACTTTTCTCGCCCTAGTTCCTGATATTACACTACACGAGATGAATGCAAAGAACCGACAAGCGGCAACCGTGCGTTTCATATCCAACTTTTGTTTTTATTTACTTAGAAATTCACAACTTCTTGTGTGTATAATAAACGCAGCCATAGCTTGAAAACACTGTTCATACCACGGAATTTCACGAAGGCTTCACTGCTTATATTGCCACCTACGATAAGGAGCTTGCATTAGGGGAAACAGGACAATATATTCTAAATGAAACCTTAAATTTGGAGGGGTAAAATCGTAAATAGACTGGCAGAGGACAATTAATATAAAGCCTGTACGTATGAATTTGTGAGTGCTGCAGGAAGTGATGCGGCATTATTGGTATTGCATGTGTTGATGCCGTACTTATAAATAGATGAACTAAACTAAGTAGAATTTGCAAGCATTTGGCTTTATAAACGTCAAGAGTGAATTATTGAACGTGTACTTCAATTCTTATTGGATGTCAATACAGATTGAATTGTAGGAGGAATTTACTCATATATTTATGTCATAAAGAGGAGCTTGTAGCAATAGGTCTAACGCATTTTCGTAATATCATAGTACTGTATCTTTGTTAATTAAAATCTACAAGTCACAAGTCTATTAAAATAGTTTGCCATTAAATTGAATTAAACTAGAATGGTAAGTTAGTGCCAAAAATCTAACTGTACATGTTAAAAGAGGACCACTGTGATGTGATGGAATGTCCACTGAGTCTTGCCCGCCCAACAACCAATGTAGATATACAAATATAAATCAAGAAAATATGTTATAAAACAATATTACCACTTAACTACTAAAATACATTTCATCTCGGGTGCATCGCCATAATTAAATTATAACGTATTATTTACCCTGTTTTGTGTGAGCTAAGAAAAGGCCTCCAAGCTGCTTTCAGAAAACACTTATAAATATATTATGTGGAGCTTTTAGTGTATTTTTTATTGTCGGTGTTACCATGTTAAGATACTAAATGTTCCTTTTTTATATTCTACCTAGAAGCATGGGGATGTCGCAGTATTTCTTAAAAGAAAATTTATATTAAGATCATGTTTAAATGTTATCTGGGGGCACGGCAGTGCCCCCTCCAAGTCGAGCTAAAAAGCGGCGCAGCCGTACTATCCTTTTCTCGAAGCAATTCAGACCATTTTCAACCCCCCATAACTTCGTTGTGGTTAAAGCAAGAAGCCTGAATTTTCAGATACTAAGCAGGCATTGTATAAACTCGGTATATTTAAAATTTCATTCAATTTGAACCAGTAATTTAAGAATTGTAACATGTCAAACTTTCTTAATTTTGTCACTCACTGACTGACTGACCGATCATCAAAAGTCTAAGGCACTTCTAGCAGACATAAAACCTTTAAATTTAGAATATAATTAGTGTTTAGTGTCTAAAGTAAGGAAAAATTGAAACATTTCATAATTTCTGTCTAGTTTTCTAGATACACCAACTGCTAAACTTTGTAATCTCATATAAATGTATAGGATTACACATTTGCAGTTAAAGATTCGTTGTACCCGTATATAATGGAATAATAGTTGTAGATTGGTATATATATATATTATATATATGAGGCATAACAGGAGGGGGGTATAAAGAGGGAAAGGGTGTATTCAGCCCATTAAACTGTACAACATTCCTCTAGAAAAACATGACAAAGATAACCTTGCAAATAAATAGACTAAATAGCTCGAAAACATCAATGACCATTTAAGAAAGAACACTAATAATCAAATCCGCTATATTTGTGATAAATTGATACCCACAAACCATCGCATGAAAACATAATGTATCGTACAATTTATGCATAACGCTACTGGCCAAGTCGATCTATTTATTTAAAACGTAAAGAATTTTTAATATTGATATGATAATAACTTACGTAATAACTTTATACAGAACGTCCCTTAATCAAGGACTAAATAAATTAATCGACTTGGTATTACATGGATCTCACAACTTTTTGCGGTAGAAAAACTGAGCTGCGAGACTTGGAATTTTTTACAGGATGTTTTTGATGGGATAGAAATTTACTACTAACGGTATCGTTGTATTTTTACGCGAGATTGTTTTAATGCTATTATAAAATTGGTAGTAAACAATATTTTACGATACATATTATTGTTTTGACAAAAAATATTGTGAAAGTGTAGTACTTTACTCTAAGCAGGTGTTTCAAAACTGCTACCATAACAAAAGTAAGCAATATTGATAAAGTTCTTCATTGTTTATTCACGTCGATATCTCATTAACAGCGCCGCATTAGACCCATAATGTAAGCGCTAAAACAAGCGGAAACTTCGACATTTATGGACTCTCGACGTGAAATGACGTCGCTCACCCAAACCTTGTCAATAGGGATGATAAAATTTGATGAGGCTCCAGCTTGCAGCAACGGTTCGAGGACGCTTTTATTCTCGTTAATGTTGCAAAGTCCGACGCTATTTCAACATTATAGTTTGATGTGATAAGCCGTCGATGAGTTTTATGGCTTTAATTTTGGTCTATTTTTATTCTTTACTAAGGACGTGTCAATCAGTGTTTTATGCAACCAAAAATAAAGCCGGAGAAGCGGTATCTATTGCAATGGGTAATTTTACTGAATACTTTTATTGCAACTACTAAACACTATTGATGTAATTTTTTAATGAAATGTTCAATTCTTTTTATCTAAACTTTTGCATATTTTTATAGTATATCTATTATTTAATATTGGCATTAATAAATTACTGTTTCTATTGTTACAGATCATTTATGCAAAAACATAATTTCACATACAGAATAGGTTTCTTAATAACACTGATCATTTATGCATCGCCATCTTATTTTAAATATAGTATACAAAACATAATTAATGAGTTACAAATAAGGGTTCTGTAATATAGGCGAGGGCAAAAGTCACCATTGTTGACTGGAGCTCCGTGTGTTTGTTTAGGTAAGTAAGTTTGGCCCTCGGGTCCCAGTTCATTGACCAAGTATTTAACTTTAGACAATATCGGTCGCATGTATCCATGTCTAATGAAGTTCGGAACTGTTAGCCGGTCAAATTAAAGCGCCTATTTGTATGTAGAAAAAAGAAAGGTGAACTAGTTTGAACGACACGGCCGTTAGACACATGATCTTTCAAATTAATTATTTAATTAACTGTGGTGAGTGAAGTTATGTTGATGCAAATGTGGCCTTAAATGGTAATTTATAGATTAAGGTAGCATGAAAAATTAAATACAGTTTTGGTAAGTGCAATACTGTTTTCATAGAGTGTTTATTGGCTAACTTTTAGTTTCAACTTCGTTCAATCAGCGTTAAAACAAGACAGAAATTATTTGACTCTATTTTTCCTTTCAATTTAATGTAGTTTCTCTCAGAAATAGATAGCATTACTGCCAGTACTAAGGAATAGTGGATATTACGGGGAGAAGTTAAGGTCTGAAGATCCGGTTTGCTCATTTGCGGTATTGTGCTCTAAAATAAATCACATGTTCTGGATCCAAGTTACCGATAAGTATTAAGGTATCGAAATACTAATTTGATATTTACGGTTATACTGCGAGGGTGTGTTAAAGTCAAAACCATCTGAAGCTGTTTATGTTCAAAATTTGCGATTATCAATGAGAATTTGCCTATAGTTCAGAAGTGGTTGAACATGTGGACATAGTACAAGTGGTTGAGTAAAAAGTAATATGTATATTTTTATAAATATAATTAATAATCTGAAGAGAAGTATCTAAATAACTAATTAACAATTAGCAATAGTATATTTCATGTGTAACGAAATGATGATGACGATGATGATGATGAATATCATCATAAATACACTTTAATCCAAGTTATAACAAATTCTATAAAGTCCATTTATTGTAAACAAATGGACGGAAATTCAAAATAAAATTATATATTCCAACCAAACTTCTAAGATTAAACGTTGGAAGGTAGGATTGGTGAAACGCTCCCTGTAATACACGTAGAATTAAGTAAAGTGCTCCTTTGCGTTTGAGATTAAGCAGAATCTTGCTCTAGCACACACGGTTGGAGATAAGATACTAAGATTATACAAGTAAAGTTTCTTACATACACTAACTATGCAACTTTAGTCTGCATTTTGTCAGATAGTACGAACGGAGTAAGTTTTAAGGTTGTAATTTTCTTTCTTATTTTTCTGTGGATGAAATGGTTAATTTGTTAGCTTAGAATTTCAGCATACTGTGGTTATGTGTAAAAAATATGTCGCAAATCGTACTGGGTTACATAATACCTATATTATAGTGTATTTTTGTAAATTGCTGTCATCTATCTTTTCTGCTTTACCATTAATTTATCTCATTCAATCTACAGTCCTAATTTATAATCAGTGAAATTACTTAAATGCTAAAAAATACCAGAACAAAGAAATGGGTAAATCATTGCTGGAATGGAGACCAGGGCAGGCCTTTCATGAGCTGGACTGAAGACTTGGTCCAAGCAGCGGAAAGGAGCTGGATGAAGTCTGCCTTGGACAAGATAAGACAGTAGAAATTCAAGTAAAACTTTGTGGTGCATACCACAAAGTTTTACTTGACTTTACTTGACTTGGGAGGACACCTGCATAGGTGTCCTCCCGATATTTTCATTCACCGATAAAGTTGTTTATTGATTGAATATCAAACACATTACTAAATTATTTTCTATCGAAGATCGAACGTAGAATACATTAGGTCAATTGTATATACTCTGCGTGAATGCTTCATTAGAAATGCAGACACGTAATAATATATTCCAATCTAATGTTATTAAGGTAAGGCTCCCATGAGGCTGCGTGATGGATTATGTTTCGAACACCATGAAACAATCAAGCTTGCAAGTACTTACCTACGTATATGTATACAACAAACGTAGTACTACAGGTAATGTTTATAACCATACATTCATAAACTCACGTTTTTTTCCAGAAGGGGTAGGCAACGGTGCAATGAGGACATCTAAGTTTCCAGGAATATATATTATGTATACCTGTATATATTTACTTATGTATTCAATGGAGCGTGTATAGGCTATAAACATACAAGGACTGGTAATATTATATGTAATTTAAACCAATATTTCGTGATAAATGTACTTTAACTCATTTACCGGGCAGTCTTAATGGCTTCGTGAAATGATTTGTCATATTTGCATAACACCATTAATATTTGCAAGTCATCTACACAAGATATTCTCAGTAGACAAGTGTCTAAGTCGGGAATCAAACCTACGCACGTGATTTGCAACGTCTCAGTGGTAGTAGGTGTAACAACGAGTTGTTTCTATACTGGACTGGTCTATTCTGCAACATATTTTTAACTCGTCTGACAACCTAAGTGCTTCTGGAAAGTGTTAGTTTAAAGTGGTGTATTGTTTTACAAGAGATAGGTATCTAATTGTTAGAATTCCCTGTCTTTTTCGTTCTTTCTAGTTTATTTGAAATGTTGTAATTTTATTGCCTAGTGTCAAAATATCAATAATACCAATGAAAATCCACAGGTCTAGATGTTTCGTTATTGCCTATTTTTGAGGATAACTGAGTCTCCAAGAGAGGTACTAGATATGTCAAACTGTCAATATCGTTTGCATAATCTATGATCCATATTTTTATATTATACCCGACTAGATTTTAAAATACTTATGACATTCCTTAATTATTGTAAGGTATTACTAATTATGCTATATTTTGGCAATAGTATAGCTAAGTAAATACACTAAAGGGTAAACGCTTTAAGCCTAACCAAGTGAATTGTCAGCGATACAGAATACGCCGCTGTGGCTTGTTAGCGTAGGCATGTCTACGTTGGTGAAATCATGATTTTCTATATTTCTTATTGTATATCTAATCTACGATATGAATACATTCATCAAGATATCAATGTAATATTTAATGCGTCTGGCTTTCGTGGTTATTACGACGAAATCAGCCTTCACTATTTCGGTGTTGATGGATTGCGTCACTTATCGAATTAGGTGCTAAGCAATGTTAATGACATTATTATAATATTTTGGTTTGTGTTAATCAAATTATGATTTAATATAATGGTATTTTAGTATAGATTGTTTTAGAAGCCTTAGGGGACTGAAGGGGTTTGTTCTGCCTTGCATTTTTTTTGTTTCATTGGAAAGACCTGATTTTTTAATGATTTGGCTAGTAGGAATAATTGCGTCTCAAGTCACAACTCAACATAGGTTCTTCAAAGTATTTTAGCGTACTGCGAGTGCTTATGATACTTATTCAGGGAAAATATTAATGAATCAATAATGCTGGAGTTTATTATCCATTATGTAAACAAATATATGCTAAAGATTTACGATATTAAAGTTATATTGAATCCTATGTACATCATAATAAACCATAATAGCAGTCTGTCCAGAGCGTCTGCGGTTGCGACGAGGTTAGTGTTGAGGCTGTCACTTCCGTGCCACATAGATGACAAGCACATGTGTCAAGCTCGCACTTGGATGTTGCTTACGTAGACAGATCTAGGCATATTCATATTAACTGATGTAAGAAAATAAGAGCAGTCAAGTATGAACGGGTGCGGTTATCACATTTCGTAGGTTCGGATAACACATTTTAATAATAATTTATACAGGGATACATATCTAGATATGTATCTAGACTACAACCGAAAACAAAGCCAGGAGGCTAGTGACTTCATACACAATGCAACTAAAACTTGTGCAAAAAACTTTTTTTTCCCTCGTCGTATTTGGGTGATACGAGAACATACCTATTTTTATGCAAGATTTTAAATTATAATTAAACTATGAATACAAAAACTATGAATTCACCACCCAAATTTGCCGATGTTTAAAACATCACAAAAAATGTCGCTTTATTATGCGCGTTTTTTTTGGATTGAGTCTGTCGTCACTAAAACTGCCACCCGGCTACTTTTTCGATTTCAGTCTTAATATAACCTGTCTTTATCTTTGGAATAATAGTAATAATAAAATACACACAAAACAATTATAATCTAAAAGAAAATCTTATAACAATATGCGATATTTCAAAATAAGCCGATCAAGATTGACAAAATAAATAACAATAGAATCTGTAATATCATTAAGATCTATAGTCTGTTCAAAATCGACTGTGTAATGCATTTTCAATGTTGATACGTTGAAAATGGTATTAGTTCAGCAGACAATAGAATGCGCACGTTTATAGTTAGAATCATGCGAACAAAATTTATTGAAAATGTCGAGCTCGAAGTTATATGAAACGCCAGGCATGTTAAGCTCGCTCGTACTGAAAGCTAAGCCATTTTTAACAGAATTTAAGTATGAACCAATGCATTCGTTTAGATATTTGTTAAAATAGACTTTGTGATTCCATATGACAAAAAGAAAATCATTTATACAGGGTATATCAAGACTGCTACCGAAAACGAAGCGAGGTGGTACTAGTTTACTGTGACTTCAAACAAAACGCAACCAAGAATTTTGCAAAAAAAAAGCGACGATTTTTTTTGTTATTTTCTTTCATTTTGTTGTAAACACACAGCTTTTTCTAAACTATTAGTGTACGTCCTTTTATTTTTGAAGATGTAATGGTACGCAGGGGTTTATTCTTTGTTTTGGCAAAACATATGAATTTACCACCCAGACAAGATATTTAAAAAATCACAAAAAACAAAATTGACGCGTTCCTTTGTGACATTTTTTGTTGCATTGTGTTTGTAGTCTCTAAAGCTACCACCTGGCTTCGTTATCGATAACAGTCTTGATATACCCTGAATATTAGTGAGAAGAGATCAGCTGTAGCTTTTTGGTGCAAAATGACTAATATCGATTTGACATACACAGCGACTTAACAAAAAGAAGTTCAGAAATAATGGTTACATGTCATAAAAGTTAATACACGAAATTGATATAAATGCATAACTCCTGAGCCATCTAGCCTCACCCATCACCAAAATCACACTTTCAAACAGTTATTATCATCTTCACAACAACACCGCCTTTATACAGGGTGCAGTAATTTCCTAAGCGGGGTCGTAATTAAAACTAAGCGCGGGTATGTCTGCGCCGAGTGCGAGAGAGACAAAAAACGAGAGGTGTTTATGTTAACGAGGGCTAAATTATATTTACTCCGTGCAGAATACATGTGACAACTTACATACAAGTTTTGTAGAATGTTCACATTTCTGTGTTGCGAGACGAGCGGTATTTGAGTTTAACAAGTTCTCACAACAGCTTATGCAAGAATGAGGAAGTTTCAGTTACATGTATGCGGTTTGTTCGCGTATTTTTGTGAAGTTTTTGGAGTAATACATTATAGCCAATGTGTAATTTTCATTATATTATATCCTTAGATACTCTGATGTCTTCAATAATGTCGGAAAACCTCAAAAAGCTATTTAGGAAGCATAGTCGATAAAACATTTTATAAAATATGGTTCGTTATCTATACCTACTGATATATATGTAAAACTGAAGCGTTTGTTACCACTAATCTGAGAAATTGCTGGTTCGATTTAAAAAATATTTTTCTGTTGGATAGGTCATTTATCGAGGAATGCTATAGGCTATATATCATTACGCTATGATCTAGAGAAAGGAAGAAGAAGTGAAAAGTCTAGCAAATACGAGGAAATATTTGTTTTGTCCCGCCCTCACACTCACCACTGCAACTCCTGTAAGCCAGGATCAACAGTGGCACGCAATGTAATGACACCGAGCATTGAAGCTCGGCGAGTCTCCGGAATGTCTAACTTGTCTTTAACCCGCAACGAAATCAATCAGAAAGTTAAATTAATAGGAGGAGTTGGAAACAAATTATTGTCCACTTCCCTCCGTGCAATGCGGGTGACAAAATAATGAAATAAATAGGTAAATAACCTCGCAAAAAGACTTTTACAGCCGGAGAAGCCAGCTGTAAAGCACCACGGATCAAATCATTAATTCATTTAAATGGGACCTATTATGTGAGCTGTTATACTTAATTCCAATAATAGGTATGGCAAAAACGCCGGAATGCACGGAAATTCGTCCTAGTCTCTACAAGGTCCGTATAGTATACAACTCCAGATGATATTTGCATACTATCCAGCATGGTTTTACGCTCATTCTGCCAAAGACTACACTCCCAAAGTATATGATGCGCGGATTGTTCATATTCGCAATTAGCTGTTGAACATGGGCACGCAGGCGATTCAACAAGCTTAAAAGAGTATACTACAAGTAGAACTGTGATACGCAATAATCGACATCTAGCCAAATCTTGGTCAAACGATCACGCACTGTACTGTATCAGCCCATATACGTCCCACTGCAGGGCACGGGCCTACTCTTCAATCGAGAGTACGATTGAGAGTTAGGCCGGTTAGGCCATATAGTCCACCACGCTGGCCTAGTGCGGGTTGGCGGACTTACATACCATAGAAATTCTTTCAAATCGCTATGGTATGCAGGTTTCCTCACGATGTTTTCCTTCACCGTTTTAGTGCGTGGTGATTGACTGTCAATACACACATGACTCCGAAAAGTCAGAGGTGTGCCCTGGGATTCGAACCCGCGACCACCGTGAACATATTGGCAGCCGCGTCTAGATCACGCACGCAAGGAAAATATTGGTATAAATGCCGTCCCTTCAAAGATACCTCCCATCTATTTTGCCATTCATCTAATAGTTCGTTATATACCACAGGAAGCGGTTTAAGTAATCTGTCGACTTTTAAGAGTTCACGTGCAGTTAAAAACCTTTTAACCATATTCTCCCTAGTAGAGTAATACATGGCGGCGCGACGTTGCACCTCCAGATCAACTGGAAGTACTCCCGCCAGGACAGGCAAAGCTTCGGTACTAACAGTTCTATATGCCTTGCACAAAAATATCAACGCCAAACGTTGGCTCTGGAGCAGTTTTCTTCGCACAGCACCGATAGTAGCCCTATCAGCCCATACAGGAGATCCATAACAAATACATCCTAAGTAAGTTGCTCCATAGATGATTTTTAGTGTATTGAAAGATAGCCCCCACGTTGCATTATCTATCGTCTGCATATCCGGTCAAAGAACACCCTGACGGTAAGGGAATTATAAGAAAATCGTCGAAGCCTAAATTCCACTTGTGGACAGCCCATCGTCAGTGGTTTCGACACGGCATAGTGTCCAAGTTTAGGTTTGGTTGTTCCGTGGGAGAAATACGAGTAAATAAACGAGGAAATATTATTAGTTTTTTGTGGTCCGATTGCTTGATTTTCGAAAGTCGGAAATAAATACTATGGCCGCCAAAAGTGTATCGGCACCTGGGCTGAGCTGGGCCGGACCGCTAGTAACTTATAAAATTTTAAGACAGGCTTCTTCAGCCACAGTTCCCTTAACAAGCATTCTCCATGCATCTCCGGAGCGACAAGACTACAGTTCGCATTACGAACGTCACTTCGTGCAAATTTTATTATGTCGCCGGTCTATCGAATGCGCGTTAAGTAACACGACTGGAACTGGTAATACTACTACTACATATAAGTAGGCATATACACTCATACACAGCATTAGGACGGATACTTTCCAATATAGATGCGTTTTAAAATACTCCACTAACTCCAATAGACACAGCATAAAAGAAAATAAATAGAAACAAAACATTCCAAGCGTAACACAAGCGAATTTCCAGGAAAATGTCGAAACAAACTACTGTAAGAGACACTTGAGTCTGGGCGGTGTTCGTCGCTTACTCAGTTCAAGTAGCTCTTCAACACTAGTGTTGAAACATGGCAATGTATCGACATTTGGCGACAAATAGTGACAGAAGGTTGATATACATCCAGATGGGACGTTATTAAGTTCTTACTATAAAACAATACTTCGAATTGTGGGGTTTGGAGAATACAGGTTTGAGTTTTTGTGATGTGAATAAAAATACCTTATACAGGGTATATTTAGTGACTTCGGATACAAAGCAGCAAAAAATTTTACAACATAAAGAAGTAACTATTTTTTTGTCATTTTTTATCGTTTTGTGGTCAATACATAGCTTTTTCTAAAATACACATATTAATACGCCCTTTTATTTTTAAACACGCTATGGTATGGAACGTTTAAATTATTATTTTAAAAAAACTATGGATTTACCACCCATAAAAGAAATAAAAAGAATAAAAAGAAAAGAAAATGTCGCAATTCTTTGCAAAATGTTTGGTCGCATTGAGTTTGTAGTCACTAAAACTGGTAGCAGTCTTGATATATTCTGTACTTTTTTTTGTAATGACACATAAATTGACTACAAACGCTGATCTTTAGTGCAGTATAATTTCAATAGTCAGAAATGAGAGATGGTTTTTTTTAGATCGCCTTGACTTGTGTCTTGTTGAAGCCGAATATTTAGAGTGAAACCAACATTACTACTTTTATACTTGGATACACTTCCCTGACTCATTATGACCGACCTTCCACCATGGTGAACGATTGCGAATATTCTACCATCAGCTGAGTCAACTAATTTATGTAATTGTTATATTTATAACCACGATAAAATTATACACCTCAGAAAAAATATTGTTAATTTCTAAAAAGCAAAATAAATTCTAGAAATCGAACGGAACTGCAGTCTGTAGAATATAAGACGTAGATAAATGTATGTATGAGTTTTATTGGAACATCAATTGTGATATCTGTGACATCATTTATTGTCTCGTTTGACCTCAGCTTTATTGCAATAAATATCATCAAACTTTGATCACCTTTTCATACACCTTTAATTTAATAATAAATATAAAATTTCAATGTTTATTGCAATACTTTCAACAAAAATATCTCCATAGGAAATGAGCGTAAAACAAAATGGCCGCCTTTTCATAATTGATAGCGAGTGTCGATAGAAGTTAAAAGGTTCCATCGGCGTAATTTAATTAATTCAACATCAATAGCTGTTCATTTAATATTGAAAAGATAAGTTATCGGAGGCTTTAATGGTGACATTTATTGTCCTGGAAACCTACTCTGAATTATGAAAATGTACTGAATTTATTTATTATACACATTTCTGAAGTTTTGGGGTAAAATAACTGTGTAATAAAGTTTAATAGCCCCCTTCCAATTTGCCTCCATCTTTGGAGGTAAGCTTCCAACAATAAACATTCACGTTCATAAGTTTCAGTAATTACTTCTCATTAGGATAGGAGGTTGCTCGTGTTATGAAACTATGTTTTAATTAACTTGTAGATAAGTTATGATTTGAATGCTATTTTTATAAAGGTGATCAGAAATATAAGAAGAAATAAAAAACAATGTTATAAATATAATGGGTATCCATAGGAGTTGCTGGATACCTTTTATCGCGTGACACATTTTTCAACAACTCCGCAACAAATATGCCACTAAAATTAAGAAAATATAACTTAATTTACCTCTTAAAATAAGTAATCGTTTATTTAATAAAACATAAATTGAAGGATATGCTTTTGACATACATTGTTATACATCTATTTGGTTTGTTAATTCTAAAGAAAATTCATATCAAAGAGATATCTGTAATACAATATATTATATACGTATTTCAACATTTTAATTTACAAAATAAAAGAAAGCAACAAAATAAGTGCTTAAAATTACAGATGAGAAGGGCCTCTAGAAGATAAATAGGCAATAATGTGTCAAATTCCACTTTGCAGTGTAAAGATTAAATGTATTTGTATGCTTGCTTAACATATTAGTGCAAGTATTAATGGCACCATTATGTTGGTGATGTGTGATGTGTGAAACCAGGATATAGCGAGAGGAATTTAATTACGGTCCTTTGTTATGTGCCAGGTGAAATAGTAATAAATTGTAAAATTCATTGTACAGCAGATTTTAATATTTAATTAGTCAGACAGAAATACGTAATGGAATCATTTTTGTTTGTCAGTATATAATTTTATGAATAATTGGAGGATAACTACCTTTTGACTCTTAGCGTATATATAAACAATTATCTTGAAATATATTTTGTGCTATAATATTTATAATTTCTTTGTTTTATGTGAATGTAAGATTGAATTAATGTACGATGTTGTGAGCTATTATCTATATAGATTAAATCATTAAAAAGTTGCAGATATTTTACAAAGTGCACAAACAATTTTGTACCACTTATAAATCCACATTTTATTTTTAAAATCAATTTCTCGGAATATCTATAGGCTCACTCTTATTGAGAAAAGTCATTGATAACCTAATTAGTTATTATTATTAAACGACCTAATTACATTACATAAATAATACTCAAAGATTTGGAGAGCGTAAAAGCATAATCCCTTTCCTGTTCTGATAAGCCAGGGCGTAAACATAAAAATAAATTATTTTTTCGTGTTTTGAGTCGGCTTAAGGCCGTTATCAGTCTTTTAAGGAGTAGGACTCCGGTTTCCACGGTCGTTACGAAGGATTACAATTACCGAAAGCGAGCACAACGGGGCCGCACCATTTGTGCTTCCAGGTACGAGCAATATGCGGTCGGTAATATGTTACACAAATCTTTGTGTTCACGATTTATGTCTAATAAATATTTTAGTGTTTTACGCTTCATTAGTTTATGAGGTGGAAATTATTTATTATGTAGTACACTTTTTGTCACAGTAACTTATGAATGAGGAATGTTGTGGTGTATTAAAACTCTAGTTGTTATTTATATTCCTTTTGCACTTCATTCATAAAGAAATGACGGTCATGTTTAAAGGAAAACATTCCGCGCATTTTACACAAAACTCGTGTAATTGTTGGATAATTGAATACAGATTAATAATGTTATTAGGTTGTATGTGTTTTATTAATTCTTTATGACGTGATCTATTAAATATCCTGTAACGACAGCAAATACGCTTATTACTCTACCTCGCTGTCATTTTCAGCAATAAGAATTGCATTGCTCAATCTAGGCATTTCAATACACCGGCAGTAAAATTATGTTATACTCTAGAATATCTAAATTTAATTATTTTGCACTTATACCGTTTGTCTTCTACACCGATATATTCATCCCGCCAGTAACACGACCATTCAGCGGGTTCCGTTGACAAAGTAATAATGTAACATTAAAGTTGAACCGCAAGTTAGTAACAGCTAACTTAGATAACTTAGCCCGGTATCGGGTGCTAAGTCAGGCGAACTCCTAAACTAAACGTTTTGTGGAAGTACAACTTTGTCGGTGGGTTAATCCGACGTTCGGGTACTCTTGGATGCGATGTCTGCTCGGAGTGCTCTTGTTAGTTTCAATATTATGGACCAGCGTTTTACAGAGTTTGTCATTGCATTCTTTTGTATTTTTAAAACTAGTTCAACGCTTTCTTGAATGAAACTGGCTGCAGATATTTGTGATTATATTTGTTTTAATACTGGTAAGCGCCTGCCTCGGTGGCGTAGTTGCACTACGGTATGGTTGCAAAGCTGAGGTCTCGAGTTCGAATTTCGGGTGGGAAAAAATGATTTTTGATTTTCTATTCATTATCAGCCAGGGGTCAGGAATTTGTGCCCGATATAGCTATAGGCTCGCCCTTATCATATCGTGGGATGGATCATACAATGTGAATCCTGATTGCACCTCTGCTTACCCCTTTTGGAAAAAAAATATATGTGAAAAGTATAGTATCGAAGCAATGTCTGTATCTCGTCGGTCAAGACAATTATGCCAGACTTATTGGATGCAGAGGACGAACTCCGCGACGCACTTATTTTGGTTGACAATTTTGACGGCTGTTTATGGTGGTCACAATTCAGTTAGATACGAAAATTCTGGCAATAAAAAACGAATGGGGAATTTAGACCAGTGCAACGTTTTCTGATATAAAAACTATCTGCAGACTTACGTGGTTCTGGCTAAGTAGAATGCGGTATATAAGAATATATGTAGTAGTATTTTAGTTTAAAATATGGTTGAACTTTTCAACGTTTTTAGAGTGCATTTGCCTGATTGCCCGTCTGACGTCAAATATCATATGAAATAAAGTCAGCAATTTTATGCATTTTTTAAATTGAGAATACCAAGCGTTCTTAGAAGATTGGCTGGCTGGGGATGGAAAAAAGTGGACTATCGTGATATATATATGCATTGGATTTAGATATGCGTATTATGATTGCGTATAGATATGCATTGGACAGGAAAGTGTTCGCTTAAATTTCTTCTCGTTCCGCACTTTGCGACACCCCTTAAAAATATCACGTATTTAAGATTTGTTGGCTGATCAAGTCAATAAGAAAATTAATCATTGTGTACTAGCACACTGAAATATATAATAATAATATAAATAATAATAACACCCAACAGTCACATACATAGTCCTGACCCCACATTAAGATCGAATCTTGTGTCGTGGGTATCAGGAACTACGAGAGACTTTTCGGTCTCACAAACACCCAGACCCGAGAGAAATATTTGTGGGCCGCACTAACATTTTTCTCGGTGCGGGGATCGAACCCGCGGCCTCTCGTTTCACAGGCGGTGTCTTACCGCCTGCGCCACGGAGGCTGTCTATATTATTAGTTTCTTTATAGTTTATAGTGGCATTTTGTGGTCGGTTAAAATTATTTTAATTTTCGTAATTTCTTCGCAAAGTCAAATAGTAGTAGTGTTTTCAGTCAGGATTCCCGTAGACAAGAGCACCGTCAACGTCGCGTCAACGCAGCGTCAATCCAGCGTTTTGCTTTTTAGCTGAAGTTGGGGAAACTCCTTAGGTTGATGGTTTTGATGACATCAGTAGATGCAAGGCTCATATTGGGACCTCAATTTAGATCTATTACTATATTGTCAACAGTAAATGTTCAATTCTTTGAATAATCTCCTTAATAGTAACGGCTCTCTCAGATTTTTAGCTTTTCATTTATGACTGCTTCATTGCGTTATTTTTAAATTGATAAATAACTAGTATTTAATGTTGCCATAATTGAAACAGCGCCGAAGTAATTCGCACCTGGCTGTCACGTGGAAATTCGTTTAACGAATGGTTTAAATTATGTAAAACCACGTCGGGACGGGCAATTACCAATTATTATAGAACCACGTTCACATGCTGATGGCATTGGTATGTATGCAAACGATATTTCCGAAGAGGTAGATTAAATTGCAAGGAATAAAATATTTATAAACAAGATTTGGATAATTTTAGAGTTAACAAATATATTATTTGTCAAATAATTTTGTAAAGCAGTCTTGTATTTATCTTTGTTAATAGCCAGATAGTGCAGTCGACGGTTTTAATTCTGGTCTACGGCCAATTTGCAACACCGAAGAAGAATTTAAAGAAGAAGAAGATATCAATCTGTATATTACTAACCATTCCATGTGCCTATTTATATAAACACTAGCGACCCGGCCCGGCTCCGCTCGCACGCAGAATCACTTGTAAATTTTTTATCACCTGCGTTCATCGGGAATAAGTCTTCTTCTTATTGTGAAAGAATCTTTCAAATGGGTCCAGTAGTTTTCGATTCAATTCAAACAAACAATGAAATCTTTCCTCTTCCTAATGTTAGTATGGACTTGTAAAATTCAACATCGTTTGTCATACAAGCGCATGAAACTTTATAGGTTAAGTTACACACGCGGAAAACTTAAGCAACGTACATTAACAATGCACACTATGTAAGGACATTAAATCATGTCTACGTTCACTCGCAAGTTCACAACTTGTCACGTAACTTGTGCGTTGTACCGACAACGGCTAGAAATAGAAATAGTTAGCCTCTTCAAATGTAGCGATGTTCGGATTATGTTCAAATGTTTTGTATTTAGAGCGGCTAATCGCAGATTCGATCTCAGGGGACACAGCTACAATTCTGGAAGTGAGGAAGTAACCTGATTAATAATTGTCGCTCACTTTAACACCGAAAAAATAACGTGATTGCTGTGTCCGAATCTTCTAGACAAGTGGAATTTATGACTTAATTTAAGCTCAAGAGATACAGCTAGAATTCTCGAAGTAAGGTATGCATTATTTAAAATTTGTCGCTCACTTTAACATCGAAAAATAGAACGTAATATTGCTCCAGAATGAGGAATTTGCAGGCATGTAGAATTTATGACCAGTATGACCAGCACTAAGATACCTGGTGTGATGAGACTCGTTAGTCCATCAAAACCTATTTCGTGTTAATTGCAGAAGACCCATACCCAATAATTAGAGGTATAGAAACTTTCCCGTCCACACACCCACCACTGCAACTTCTTGCAACCAGGATCAACAGTGGCACGAAAAGGATTGACACCGAGCTCCGGAGCTCGGCGAGTCTCTTTCAGGAACTAACTGAGTTTAACCCGTATGGAAATTTATCAAAAAATTATGGTCTACTTTCCTTCGCAGCAAAGCGGATGATAAAATATCGCGTTGAGAGGTATTATCATGTATCATGCATATAGTATCATGCGATTTAAAGATATACAGGATAACTGGAGAAGCATCAAGGGATAAACAATTACATGTGTCCTATAGGGAATGCACTGAAAGATACATGTACGAGTAATAAGAGGTCTATGTATGACTAAGTATTTTATAGGAAAATATGAATAGTCTGCTTTACAGCCACAGCATTTATGAGCCCGTCGAAGTGACGCAAGTACAGTTCCTGGTTCATATGCTGTATACGGATATAATTAATCAAAAGTCAGGTAAAATTCGAGTAACGGTAGAAAACAATTACTACTAATTGGAACCCTGTTTGGCCTGCACTCCACTAACCTTACAGTTTAACCATGATCACTTTGTCGTGGTAACACCAAACAAACCTGAACTTAATAAATGCGTTCTTATAGATTGTTGATATTGAGTTTCCCCATAACCGAAAAGAAGTCGAAAAAGTAAATCATGAACACGTACTCAATCGAGAACAATCAATGTGAACAAGGGGAGAGGTGGCGTTAATAGACACATCCGCGTCATGAGTAGTTTTTAATATTTCTGGGATGTTCGCGGCACGAAAATAGACAAAATATTATATGGGGCGAAGTTTTTGTACAAAAAAAAAACCCACACCCTACGCTTTTTTAGCAACTAGTCCTATTTTTGTTAATGAAGTGAAATATGCTTTCGTGACCGCGATACACCGTGACAAATATGCGCCTAAACAAAATGGTTCGATATAATATTCGGTTTGCTATAACTATTAAATAAACTAATTGGTTTATTGAATTACTTCAGGCAATAGGTACTTAAGGACTTGTGTAATAAATATTGAAGACTTCAATTCCGTGGCAAGTCAATCCTTTTAATTAAGAATTTTCAGTAGGAATGTTACGTTAGAATTCGGAAACAGATTGTAAGTCGATATCAAACACTAATGCAACCAATGTGTTACCCCAGTTTAATAGGTCACGAAAGAAGAAAAAATAATGACTTAACTAATAGAATTTTAAGAAAAAAAAAAGCACAAATGTGCATAAAATTGACAACTATCTTCGTATTTTTTTGTAGATATATAATAACATCAGATGAGAACATTAAAACACGTCACGTGCATTGAATATGAACGCACACACATGTCATTATAAATTCCGGAGCACCAGTAAATCTGCGGGCGAATGTTGGCACATTCCTTAATTCATTTATGAATCCCTAGTTGCATATCCCCTACCTCCGTGGAAGTTTCAACTCTAGATTGTTAAGTAATTTCATACTAGCCAGTAGCCAGACTAGTGTCAAAACTGCGGACTCCAAAGCACTCCGACAAGATTTAACATCTGTTGGCACTTCGTAATATCAAGTTCGGTAGATTGAATTAAATTGACAGATATGAGCTTGGTTTGAGAAATTGGGTGGTTACTGACTTTAAAATTAGTTAATAGATGAATGTGAGAGAAACTATGGAATTTGCAGGTGGGTTTTAGAGTTTCGTTGAGACCTTTCTAACATGTCAAAATTTACGTCTATTTGTAGTAAATATATTGTAAATAATAAACAAAACCTGTACCAAATGGAACAACATCCAACTTAATGGTTAGTGTCAATTTTATTCTGAAAATGTTAACAAGAAGGCAATTAGTCTTAAAATCTTAAACCATATCAACTTACACAACAAATAATGCAACTTTGTCTCCACGTAGCTGTTGAATAATGGCTTAAACAATTAAGAAAATCTAGATTTTAATTAAAATTTAACCCTAGAATAATTCCAGTAATTCTTAATTTACTTAGAATTCTTAATGCCTCAGCTAACTGAGAAGCCAGACGTGCCTAAACGCAGACAATGCGCCTCTGGCGGGTAACTTTGAGCTGTAAATTTCAATAGCACGCAAAAGCCACAAATTTACCGGTAACCAGCTTAAAACGGCTAAAGTTAGTGCAACTTGCTATTCTAGCCTAGTGCAGTATATTGCGTGTATCCTCGCTTTATGCGGTAAACAAGGCTTCTTGATGTGAATAATGTAATTTTTAGCATTATCGAACAGTCAGTTGATCTACATGTTTACTTTATAAATCTAACATCGTGAGAATTCAATTTTAAATTGAATTGGAAAGCCATTTGGACGTTTATGAATTATTTTCTCCCTAGAACTTCGAGTCCTCAAAGCGAAGCCTGAAGATGCTATTAAAGAGGCTGGATTAAATCTATCGAAAAGTAAAAAAATATTGTTTATACAATCATAGTCTAGTCACTCTAGTCAAACATAATTAAATAAATCAATAAATAAAATAAATAACAGCCATCAGTCACGTACATAGTCCTGACCTCACACTAAGATCGAGTATTGTGTCGTAGGTATCAGGAACTACGAGAGACTTTTCAGTCTCGCAAACACCCAGTGCAAAACAAATACCTGTGGATTTGTCTCATATATTATTGCACTCGGTATGCGTCTTTAAAAAGAGTCGGATTCTTTATACTTCAAATGACACACATACCTTTACTAGTTATTGCAAAGTAAACCATAAACTACACTTTAACACAAAATTAAAAGCCCCTATTTACGCTTACTTATAATTTAATTAAAGATTTCTCGGAAAGAGCAGCGGGTTGCTTGTTAATGAAATAAATATTACGCTCGGCGACTATTTAAAAGAGTAAAAGTTTAACATTCAGAAGTTTTTGCCTCTTGTAGTGGAGCTCTTAGTTCGTGCCAGCGAGTTCTACGTTTAAAGTATTTAAACAGTGCAAAGATTTGCTGGAAGATTATGAAGCGGTAGCGAGTGGAAATTAAACGCAAGTAAGCTGCAAAAACGTAGATTTGTAGAATATATTTTTTTTGTTTTTTCTTATTATTTAATTTGAGATGGCGAGTAAAGTGTATAAATAATTCAATATTTGACGCACTACACTTGTTAAAATTATTGTGCCTTTTTGCAAATTCTTGAAAAATGCCGTTTAGTTGTAAGTATCTACCTTTAATTGATATAAAATTGACTTTTTTACCCATGGAATAGGCTAGTTTCATGCATTTTTATTTTTGTATATAACGGAAGGTTACGTTACGCATAATCATAATCAGAAAGAATTTTAAAATCCGTTAAGTAATAAGCAAGTTACAAATATATGAAAGTTGGTGGTAGGAGTGATAGAAAAGGATGCAACATGCACGGCGTGACGTCATCTTCCATAAGGTGCACGCGTGCGAAAGAGACAACGAGTGTCCCCACCATACTATTAAATGTATTAACATCTCAGTCATTTACATTCAATTTTGATGCTGTTTTCAAATTCGTTTGTATTTATAACGATGTTTTTAAGGAATGATTACTTACTGCTCAAATAAAATCTTGGACACAACCCTATTCAAATTGATATTCCTGATTAGAGATAGAAATAAAACAATCTTATATCTGAGATAAATAGTGCGTTGAATATTATAGGTAATAAGTTAGTGATAATAAACTAATGAAAAATAAATAATAATAAAAAGCTAATAAATATAGAACGCGTCGAGTTTCCAGCGCTCATAGCACAAAATTTCAAAATCGTCTTACAATAAATTCAATTATCATTTGCACGGTTGCTGCAGTCATTTTTGAATAAGTTGATTTAAACAAGCGTGACTTACAAAGAGCTCTTTACATTGCACTACATAAAGACCAGGATATCAGTGAATAATTTATAAGGCAAGTTAGCTAAACTGTGACTCATAAACTAGGACTTAAGCACTATTTTATCTGCGACGCGAGTGCGGTTATCTGTAAATAGTGTGCCCCTTGTAATAATTGTTGCACCGTTTACAATACTTTATTCACGTATTTTATGGTAGCTATTGTGAATTTGCTAAGATTTGTTGTGGCTTGAAGCTCTGATTTACGTGCGTAGAGAATAATTTTATGCTACTTAATATATTTTTCTTCCTCGTCCATATAACAATTTTCACCCTACATAATACATTTAATTTAGGTGTTTTTTTTATTGCCATAAAGGACGAGGCGAGCATGCCGTCCACCTGTTGTTTAGCGATACGACCGCTCAGAAATAGTGGCAAAACCAAACTACACCTTGAGATACAAACAATGCTTGGCATTCCACTGCGCTCGCCATGCTGATACATAAGATGTTAAGTCTCAATATGTGCAGTAGTTACTCTGTAGTATTTCACTACTTGTCATAAAAAGTAATTTCGAATCTTCTAGATGTATTCAATGCATACTTCAAACTCCAACAACTATTTTAGCTTTGGCGTGCCGTTTGTCAAGTGAAAATTCGGAAAAGAATTTGATATCCACGCACTTCCAAAAAACTTATTACATTCCAGCGATTTAAACGGATTTCAAATGCTACTATAGAAATCCTTCGTAATATGTTTCCATCCATCAGCCAAAGGAAGTCCATTGCTGAACATAGGCCTCCCCAATGATTTCCACAGAGACCTGTTGGAGGCAGCCTGCATCCAGCGACGTCCCGCGACCTTTACCAGGTCGTCTGACCACCTTGTGGGTGGACGTCCTACGCTGCGCTTTCCGCTACGTGGCCTCCATTCGAGCACTTTCCGACCCCATCGGTCATCAGTTCTCCGCGCTATATGCCCTGCCCATTGCCACTTCAACTTGCTAATCCGCTGGGCTATGTCGGTTATTTTAGTTCTCCTACGGATCTCCTCATTTCTGATTCGATCTCGTAGGGAAACCCCGAGCATAGCCCTCTCCATAGCTCGTTGAGTGACTCTGAGCTTCCTAATAATGCCCATAGTGAGAGGCCACGTCTCGGTACCGTAAGTCATCACTGGCAACCTAAGATGTTTATAAAGCATAGATGCGTTGTCCGAGCTTTATAATGGCAAGACGTTTGGAAGGTAATTGCCTCCCTTGCAATTAGTCACGTTTCACCAGTGTCGCGGATACACGTTTCTCTGACTACTTGTATTCTCGAAACCAAATGCGGAAAAATAGATTAGAGTGATTTAAAATAATGTACAAATGATTCTGAAACTGTGAAACAAAAAAAAATATTTATTTAGTGCGCAAGTACACACCAATTTAATTTTTTATTAAATAAAATTAATAAATTCGCTCTCATGACGACGTTTGACAGCTCTCGCCACGTCATCCTGTACTTCATGCTTGGTGCTACGTCACACGCGCTTTGGCCAATAAACGTGCGGCACTTATTGTTACGTAACTAGCGATGTCTATCATCTTCTTCTAACTTATGTTTCTTGCTTTTTTACTCTTTCTTCGAACCAATTTGAAATTACAATACGCATCGCGCCATTGTTTTGTGCCATTATGTTAGTGTATGACGTGTCTATTTGTAAAACGTCATTGCTGGCAACACACAACTACCGAACCGAGTTGGATTCGACGATTGATCTGTCTCTCGAAGTTGGACTTGTCCTAAATAGACATATTCGTCAACAACTTAGAGAGTCGAGCCTCCAACACCGATGGGGGTGGGCACAACATGGACATTCGACATGATCTTCGTTTTGTCCATGTTCATTTTAAAACCTACCTGTTGGGAGACTCGATTGAGGTCTTCGAGCATAGTGCTAAGGTCCTCCAGCGATTCTGCCAAGACTACAATATCGTCGGCAAACCGAAGGTGAGTGATATACTCGCCGTTGATGTTGATGCCGAATCCTCTCCACTGCAAGAGCTTGAAGGCATTTTCCAGCGTAGCAGTGAACAGTTTCGGAAATATGACATCTCCCTGTCTCACGCCTCTCTGTAGTGGAATAGCCTTCGTACTCTGATCTTGTACTTGGATCGACCTGGTGGCGTTGTTGTATATACACTTCAACACTTCGATGTACCGATAGTCGATATGGCACCGCTGGAGAGACTGTAGCACAGCCCAAATCTCGATCGAATCAAAGGCTTTTTCATAGTCCACAAACGCTAAACAAAGCGGCAAGTTATATTCCTCAGTTTTTTGTATAACTTGCCGAAGCGTATGGATATGGTCTATGGTACGAAAGCCTTTTCGGAAACTGGCTTGTTCGGGAGGCTGGAAGTCATCAAACCTGCATTCGAGACGATTTGTGATGACCCTCGAAAGCAACTTATAGACATGGCTCAGAGCGAGATGGATCTGTAGTTCTTCAGCAAAGTACTATCACCTTTTTTGAAGATCAAGACCACCACGCTCCTGCTCCATGCCTCCGGCGTTGAGCCCTCGAGAAGAACAGAATTGAAGACCCTCTGAAGGACTTTCAGTATTGGCGTTCCGCCCGCTTTCAGAAGCTCTGAAGTGATTCCGTCCTCGCCCGGTGCCTTGTTGTTTTTAAGTTGCTTCAGGGCCATCTCAATCTCACACAGGCTGATGTCCGGGATGTAAAGTGTAATATGTTTGACCAAGTTGAAAACATCAATCAAACTGCATGCCAGCAAATATCAATATATTTAGGTTTAAATTTTCGGATTCGCCAATACATTTTGTGTGAGTTATTGGATTCGACAAACATGATTAGCCCGGTATTGAATAATTCCCAAAAGGGTTGAAGTCAGGTAGGCGCGCCGCCGCAAAATTATACGCCAAATTATTATGCAACATTAATAAACATTGTGCTGATTCCACAAAATGAGAAATGAGGAAATATTTAATTAATGGAACAAAATAAAATAAATTTGTTACACATTATTGTAGACTTAATAAGTTTTAGTAAAAATTAACGTGACCATCATTTCAATGTGGCGTGGTGGTGCGAAAGAGATAGTGTAATATTTCCACTTCGCCCCCACTTTTACTATGAAACGAAAATATAACCTCGTTTTAAGATAAAATAAAAAGTTTTTGTTTGTTGTACCAACTACCTACATTAAATTAAACATAAGAATATACAATATATCTATACCAGTTCAACTTGCAACTAATCTACATTCACCTTACGACAAAAAATAAAATCAGCAAATCATGACAGCAAAAGCCGGTACCGTAAAACGTCACTTAAAGTATATAAAGCAATCAACGTAAACGATTCAAACATTCACACTGATAAAGAAACACACGCGTCCCGAGCCCGCAGTGAAATTAAGATAAGCGCGTATCTACGGAATACTTAAAATTGAAATTCATTTTATTACAGTGCGCTTTTCATTACAGACTAGCGTCGAATGCATTAAAACGTTAGGTCACGATAATACAATTATGTTTTAATTTATATACGCCGTTTTGTTTATCACGCGACCGTCCGTCGGCGCCGGCGACACGCACGCCGAGCCGAACTTAACAACCTAAAGTTAGTGGCTTTAACTAATTATTAAGATAAATATTGGGTTAACTACACCTTGTTGTTCGACGTGATTATTAAAATTTGTGGGTTGGACAGTTTTGGTGCAGGATGTCAGTGATGCTTGCGGATTTAATTTGCTTTCTAATTAAGTGTTGTTTTGAGGTTATACTTTTTGGCACGCGTCGCGTCGCATGTTTACGATTCGATTAACCCTATAATGATTTGGTTTCTGATTCGTAATTTAGTCTGTCTATTTATATTTCTCTCTCTTCGCTCCATCTTTAGCCACAGGAATTGCTGAACATAGGCCTCCTCGGTCGACACAGTGACTTGTTGGAAGCGGCCTGCATCCCGCGAACTAAACCAGGTCGTCCGATCACTTTTAGAGTGGGAATTTTGTTTTTATTATTTTCAAATTGTTTGCGTCGTGCTAATGAAAATGTTTTTCATACACCGAGCAAAAGTGTAAGCAAATACATTTTTATACCTACGTTGCACGTGATATTATATTTTAATTTTTATGAACTCGAAGTTTAAAATAAACTACATTTTAAAGTCATAGCTAACTCAACGCACGAAACACTTAAATATATTACTTCCGTTTTTCCTCAGACCTTTTTCATTTGTTGCATAAACATAAATCATCGCGCGCCTTTTCCCGCATTTTTATCGACATCCATAAAACCTACCGTACTTTACCTGCCTACCTGGGATAACTTAAATACAAGTGGCGAATAAATTGTCATATTATCTGATGACAATAGGGTTGTGTCCAAGATTTGATTTCGAGCAGTGTGTAATGGTTCCCAAAAAGTATTGCTTATAAAAAACATGCATTTGAAAAAGCATCGATATTGGAAGTAAGACTACTGAGATATTAATATTTTTAAAAGTTCCGTAGTGACACAAGTTGTCTCGTTCGCACGCGTGCACCTTATGAAAGGTGATGTCACACCGTGCATATTGCATCCTTTTTTACATTTTTCATCGGGCTGGTAGGTAAGCCATGCGATTAACTAGGTATATAATATGCGAATGTAATCAATGAAGTAAGCAATCATTTTTTTTTTAAATAAAATGTCAATTAATATGTAATAATGTTAACGACAGTACACACTTGAAAATTATCAAAAAAATATTCCAATATTAACTTGATGTTCGAGTGACACAGTTAAAATGAATTTAAAGGCTCCTTTGTCATATCATATTAACGAACAACACATAATATGACGGAAATCGAAAAGAGCTGATATTTAACGATAAAAGGAGAAGCATTCGATTTCAATAAAATCGTAGCACTACCAGTTTTTGATTGACTATTAGTAAATTCGAGACTATCTATTAATCAAGACTAGCTAAATTATGTCTTGATCAATTCTAAATAAGCTTTTATTTACGGCTCCTTGCCTGCTCTTTTTCCGCACTTAGATCAGGTCGATGCAACGTGAATTCTAATTCACATTGTAAAATTATTAAGCGTTTAATTTTATAATAGGCTTTCTGCCTAACATCAACCCCATCAAGACTAAGCCATCACACACACGCAATTCTGTTGCTAGGCTATACAATATTGATATTTATTTTCATACATCAAATAATTTTCGGCACCAATTTACAGATAACTTACCATTAATTAGAGAAGTAAGTTTAACTGCCTGGATCTACGAGCAAACTTAATTACGATGACATTGAAATGAAACGTAATTTATTACCCATCAAATTGTCGAGGGCAGAGATCGTTTACGCAACAAACAGAAACACTAAACATCCCTTCGGCCCATCGACCCTGTGCATTGGGTCCGGACGGCGAGGGGAATAAAATTATCTACGCCTTGCTTTAAATGCAGAACCCTGCTCTGCAAGTCTTCTGGTTGGCCCAAATTAAGAGCGTTTTGATGCAAATGTTTTTATTTTTCCAAAATAGGTGAAGGAATTGATGAACTTAAAAACAAATTACAAATGAAACGAATCATCAGACTTTTTCTCAATAAATGTTTTAAATATTGCTAGAACTCGTGAACGTATGTCCATGGTATCGAAAATAAATACGAAATACTTTGTAATGTAACTATTGTTCTCAATTCTTCACTGACTCTACTAAGTTCAAAGGTCTTAGTCAACATACTGTGTGGAAAAAACAAACATTCGTGGATTGCTCACGTCTCAGTGTTGGGCTCAAATTGGGTGATTTTCCTAAGCAAGCTTTTCGGCCTTCAGAAAAGTAATTACCGTATTCGAAGAACTTACTTTAATTCAAGCTGTATTAAAGTAACTCTGAGTAGTATTGTGGGTATCTTGAAATAAAACTATAATTTACGGATTTTATCGCGCATTTGGTTAATTTTTAACATTTCTTTGACTTCCTGGCGTTTCTATTACTTTACAGCTTTCGTGGTTACGGAGCGGATTAATTTAACATTCGAATAAATCTAAGAAACGATTGTGGGTATCTCTCTTTTCAGCCACAACAAGTCCACGACTAATCATGAGCCGTCCCTAAAAATCCATAGAATTGCAGGAGGTGGTCTAACGTTAACGCTGTACTCTAATAACTTGGACCGCAATATGTGCAACTCTGTTAATGTTTTCTGAGCAATTAGAGTCCCATCCCTGATTTAAGGTTATGGTCGCGCGGCACGCTTGTTCTGGTCACGTGGCATCTATCTCTTTATTTACTTTGACATACAATAATATATTGCGTGCGAATTTACCACCTCTCACACATATGGTTCCAGCTAATTTACTTTCCGTTGGTCTCAACTAAATTACTCGAATGAATCGGTGGTGTAGTTGTACTAGGGTACGGTTACAAAGCTGAGGTCTCGGGTTCGAATCCGGAGTTGGGCAAAGTGACATTGGATTTTTCTATGATTATCAGCCCGGAGTCAGGAATTTGTACCCGATATGGCGATAGGCACGACACCTCACACATCGTGGGACGGAACATACGAGGCGAAATGTGGGTGTCCTGACACTTCTGCCTACTCTTTTGGGAAAAAGGCGTGAGGTTATTTATTATTTGTGGGTATGAAAGATATTGTTTTCATAAATATGTTTTGTCATAAATTCGTTTGTTCCGTTCCTAAAGCCAGTTTAAGTACGGTCTTCCGATGATACATTATACACATAAAAGAAAAACAATAATTCAGGAAGTTTAATAGATTGTTTAAAAAAAACGGGTTGGTAATATCCAGATTATTCTAGTTATAGCGTTGAACGCACCCAGAATTTCGTGCGGATCTGTAACACCACCATAAACATACCATCCGTATAATTTGCAAAGAGAAATACTTATTATACTGAATCCTGACGTAGCGATTACATTGCTGAATAAATACAGTAATATTATTATGACAGTAATCAAAATATTATTAATACCGGTCGTTGTGTCGTGATAACCCCCCGAAGCTCATGAATAAATGAGTCCCACTAAAACTATTAAGTAATACTATGAAAATTAACCTAACCCTAAACGAACGCGAATTCACAACAGTGCGTAACTAACACTGCAAACACGCGTTGCTGTTTATCACGTGGGTCGATTAGACCCGTTCTACCCTAGCATTAATGCTTTTGTGAGGGAAAGAGACGTCAACATACGATCCCCATAAATTTATCTCTCTCGAAGGACACTTTAAGAAACAAAATCTTGTCGCAAATAAGCGGCGTGTGTTTGCCTTGTATCAGTTTACGGTACATTTAAGTGCGGTTGCGAGAGTAAAGCGGCTGCATTGTCATGTCGGAACATTAAAGGAAAGCGCTATAAAGCGTATTCTGTGCTTTATGTAATAATTATGCTTTGCGTGAAAGTGAGAGTTTGAGGTAATTTATATTATTATTTTGCTTCTAAACTATTTAGACTTAAGAGTATGCTAAATAGTTGAGATAAAATGGTACAATTGACTGTCTTATCGCTTAAGACAATTTCTTACGGACAACAGCTTTGTATGGAGATAAAGAGAAAATATTGGCACTCAAAAGTATTCTAGATAAGTATAAATGATTATATTTGAGTACACAACAATAAATTCATGTATTTATTAATATAAAGCGAGGATTATATTCAGCAATTTATTCCTTATGACCAAAGTTGATAATGAAAGCCGACGATGCAGGAACAATCTCTTGCGTATTGTACAACAAACATACATAAACTCACGCCTTTTTACCAGAAGGGGTAGGTAAAGGTGCTACTAGAACATCCACGATTCGCTTGTGTATTCCATTCCATGATGTGATGGGCGGCGAGCCTATCGCCATATCGGGCACAAATTCTGGACTCCGAACTGATAACAGAAAAATCCAATAACATATTGCCCGACCCGGGATTTGAACCCGACCTGGTATAACCTGGTAATACCGTGGTACAACTGCGCCATCGAGGAATCGTATTGTATAAATTCTTAAATAATCCTCAGATTGATACAAAGAGACGGTAACTAGTGGTAGGTCTCTCATATGTGAGAGGCCATCTGGGTAGGTACCACCGCAATGTCTATTTCTCCCGTCAAACAACACTGCTTAAATGCACTGTTGTGTTTCGGATTGAAGGACATTGTAGCCAGAGTAACTACTGGACATATTGAGACTTAACATCTTATGTCTCAGGATGGCGAGCGCAGTGGAATGTTGCTACTGTTTATGAGCGGTCGTATCGCTTACCATCAGGCGAACGGCTTGCTCGTCTCGCCACTCATTGCAATAAAAAAAAAAAAAAAAAAAAAAAAAAAGACGACATACACTTCACTCGACAAGCAATTTCATGTACCGAAATGAAAAAAAAACAAAGTAAATATTTCCAAAAGTGCATCTATAACGTACCATGTAATAAACCACTATGCAACAATATCAATCATGGAAATCCCGCAATTGGGGATTATAATTCTGTGAAGGGTGACCGCCTATACAAAGTCAGGGCTTTTATGTATCAATTATGGGATTATGGAATTATAGAGGCACCCCATAATAATCAATCTCTATTATAAGAACGCACTGTTCATATTGCACAGTGATCTGATAAGGCTTGACAAGAATAAAAGTACGAATATTTGTGTGAGAAATGAAATATGAAAGAAATTATTAATCTATATATTTGCTATTATTGCCGTGAAAAAGAGTTAGGGTAACGACTTAAAATAATAATTTTACCATATTAAAATTCAATCAATTCTGCGGAATCAAATCGACTTACACATCGAGAATTATACCTCTGTATCTGTATCAGCCTATACACATACAGATACAGAGCTGTAAATAGAGATAGATAGATGTAGCATACACCTCTCACTGTAGAGCACGGGCCTCCTCTACAATCAACATTGAGAGTGGTTAGGCTTTACAGGGTATATCAATACTGCTACCGAAAACGAAGCTGGGTGGTAGTTTTAGTGACTTCAGATACATTCCAACCAAATTTTGTGCAAAAATTGTGATTTTTGCACAAAATTTTTTTTGTGAAAAAAAAAAAATTTTTTTGTTATTTTTTTTCTATCGTCGTTTTAGGATGGTAAATACATAGATTTTTCTTAAATCATAGTGTACACCGTTTTATTTTTAAAGACGCTATGGTATGCAAGGCTTTAAATTAATATTTTAGAAAAAACTATGGATTTACCACCCAAACTCGACGACATTTGAAAAAAATAACCCCGTTTCTTGGCGAAATTTTTAGTTGCATTGTGTTTGTAGCCACTAAAACTACCACCTGGCTTCCTTTTTCGGTAGCAGTCTTGATATACCCGGTATAGTTCACCACGCTGGCCTAGTGCATGTTGGCTGAATTTACACACCATAGAAATTATACAAAACGCTATGGTATGCGCAATTACTCTTGGATGGTTTCCTTCACCATTTAAAAACGTATTAACTATCAATACACACATGACTTCGAAAAATCCGTAAACAATCTTGGCAACCACGTATAGTCTTTACCACATTATCAACAGGCCACTACGCACTTCACTGAACATTATTGATCTTTGAATTCCAACATTTTTTTGGCTTAGCTGCAAATAATTTAGTGTGTATACAATTTTCTTAACCGACACCTCATTGTACTTACCATTTTCGTTTATAATCTCTCATAAAAACAAAGTTATTGGTACCATATTTTCCTGTGCTATATTTATATAGAGCAACAAGTTTCAAAGGGTCATAACTAATCAGACAGACCGCAAACATGACCGCGTCATCAAATATTCACATTCATTAGTTGAGTTAATACAGTTGTCAAAATTAATTAACATTGAATTTATTATTTATCAAAAATGGATTGGAATCAAATAATATTGATTTTAAGCGATGGTACAAATTTCATTAAATATAATATATGCTATCCAAAAATTAGACAATATAATTATTTGTTGTGTTAGAAGCTTTATTTAAATAAATCACGAAAATAATAACTATAATAGGCCAAATTGTTGTAATATTTTTTGCAAAAATTGCAGATCTGGGGGCGCGGCCGAGCCCCCTCCAAGTCGAGCTATAGGCCGTAACATCCTTTTCTCGAAGCAATTCAGACCATTTTCAACCCCCCATAACTTCGTTGTGGTTAAAGCAAGAAGCCTGAATTTTCAGTTACTAAGTAGGCATTGTGTAAACACAGTATATTTAAAATTTCATTCAATTTGAACCAGTAGTTTAAGAATTATAATGTGTCAAACTTTCGTAATTTTGTCACTCACTGACTGACTGACCGATCATCAAAAGTCTAAGGCACTTCTAGCAGACATAGAACCTTCAAATTTAGAATATAATTAGTGTTTAGTGTCTAAAGTAAGGGAAAATTCAAATATTTCATAATTTGTGTCTAGTTTTCTAGATAGACCAACTGCGTGAATAACTTTGTAATCCCATATAAATGTATAGGATTACAAAGTTACATTGCAGTTAATGAATCATTGTACCCGTATATAGTGGAATAATAGTTGTAGATATATATCTATATACATGAGGCATAATAGGAAGGGATATAGAGAGGGAAATGGTGTATTCAGCCCATGAAACTGTACAACATTTCTCTAGAAAAACATGACGAAGAAAAACTTGCAAATAAATAGATTAAATAACTCGAAAATATCAATTACAATGAAAGAAAGAACATTAATAATCAAATCCGCTATATTTGTGATAAATTGATACCTACAAAAATAAGAAAAATCCATAAGACAGAGGCTTTAAGAAAAATCGTTAGTGATATTCTAGAAGTAAGAAGTACCGAAAAGGAAAAAAGTAGGATTCTACAAAAAGACGTGAGATCCCATCAAAAACATCCTGTAAAAAAAATTCCAAGTCTCGCAGCTCAGGTATTCTACCGCAAAAAGTTGTGAAATGCATGTAATACCAAGTCGATTAATTTATTTAGTCCTTGCTTAAGGGACCTTCTATAGAAAGTTATTACGTTAGTTATTACCATATCAATATTAAAAATTCTTTACGTTTTAAATAAATAGATCGACTTGGCCAGCAGCATTATGTATAAATTGTACGATACATTATGTTTTCATGCGATGGCCAAGTCGATCCATTTATTTAAAACGTAAAGAATTTTTAATATTGATATGGTAATAACTAACGTAATAACTTTCTATAGAAGGTCCCTTAAGCAAGGACTAAATAAATTAATCGACTTGGTATTACATGCATTTCACAACTTTTTGCGGTAGAATACCTGAGCTGCGAGACTTGGAATTTTTTTACAGGATGTTTTTGATGGGATTATGTTGTGAAATATTGTATTCCGTCATTATATTTATATTGTGTGTCTTGTTATTCTTATAAAAATATTATAATACTAGGCTAATTCATGGCTTTTAAATAATAGAGTATTATTATATTATTATCAATTTAAGGTAACGATAAACATCATCCTAAAATTTAAAATTGCCCCATTTCTTTAACGTGAAAATGCTATAATTATAAACATTTACAATCATGGTTAATCCAGTGAATAACTTCCATATTATATACGCAATTACTCATAGGTTTTTAATTATAGTTATTTATTTACATCATCACGTTCCCTCGTATTAATTTCCGGCTATTAAAACTTGGAGTCACGTTAATCGGTATATAATGTTGATTGATAGTCTGGCACGTTGTTTTACTGATTTTTCATGCAACGAATTTCTTTTATGGCTGCAACAGCGATAATGAAAATATGAACCCGTGGAGAATTATCGTATTATAATAATTATTAATGAATTATTATTTTCACGGCAATATAATTTTATGAATTGAAAATTATTTATTGAGCGGAACCTTTTGTAATTATTGACGCGCTTTGCATGTTATTAATTTCAGTTGGTTGTTTTGGTACGGGTGAGTTAACAGCAAAGCAATAATCTCTTTAAACGCTTGCACAAGCTAATGTTCTGGATTTAATAACGTTTTCTTAAAACTATAAAACAAGGTCTATATAAATTATTTGTGACAAGCAAGCGGCCAAATGAAATTTGGACCAAGACACTCTTATATATCGAATATATTCATTCATGGGGATCGGCCAGCAAAAGGATGGGTTTTTTTTCGCACAAGCTTCATTATTTCTTTTTCTTTGCTATTTTACATGGATAATATCCCCAATTTTGGGTTATACCTAAAAAGTTCCTATTGCAACTACAAAAACAACTAATTGATACGACAATTTTTCACATTTACTATTGCATGCGCATAACAATAATTACATAAAACGTAAACAATTTTTAAATGAACCTTTCTTTCTTATTCATAATGCAAGACGTAAAATTTCAAATTACGTTCATTTTTTCAGAAATAATAACTCAATACGTTTGCATAATACGATAGAGCATTACGTAAGTCGCGTTTGAACCATGTAGGTGAACTGCAATTTCACATGTAAATTTAATTCTGCTAGTTAAGGAAAAAATTGCTGAGTTTAAGAGAATTTTATGAAAGTTAAACGAGGCGTGAAGTCGTTGCATTAAGTCGAGAGGGCTTCGGCAACACTTAATTAAGAATTCACCCCCTTTCACCCGGGCGAGCCGTCACAACAAAAGATTCTATACTGATACCCTCTTGTGTTCATTAAATTTAATTCAATTTTTAATATCTTCGCTGGCGGCAAGGCGCCGCGCCCTTAGTTTGTCTTTTGACTTCATTCATTGAGTCTGCGGCTGTGAGATGGTTCGTTTTAATTAGCTGATATATTCCGTCATTGCATTGTAAAATTTTAATTACGCAGAAATTGCGTATGCAATCCTTATCCCCAAAAAAATGTATAGCCTATTAATTAAAAATAGTGTGTGCGTGTAGGTATATCATTATCAATAGTATCAAGTAAACAAGTACATGGCTAATTAATTAGCGAAATTGAGATACCTTGTCATAACCATGGTAAATCAGGAGTCTAATTCACCTGACACGTCAATTAATCCTGATAGCACTTGGCGGACGCACTGTCGTGTCATACATCACAATAAAACACCCATATTAACAATTCACTCCCATGTTTGTTGCAACGTTGTCAAATCAATCCACGCTTCGCTGAGTACGAACAAAAAGTATTAAATGGGAAATATACCGCAATTGTTTTAGTCGCATTCGTAAAAATAGAGAGCGCTCAAATGTAACAACTCTATCAGAAAATCCATCGGGATATCCATTTGAATCCATTTGGAGTCAGTCATTCGCAAAAAGTATGACATCAAGCCAAATTATTATGGAGGGTCGTGATTGTTAGCGGGTGGATTGCATTGTCTACGTTCTTCCCGATCGATATGATGCTCTCTTGGTAAATAAGTTGATTTTTTGCATGTTGAAACAGTTTCGTTAGCTGCACTTTGGTACCCTTTTCGCTATTTATTACTAGAATTTATCAGTAAAAATATATATTTAAGTATATCTTATAGTCCCATACAAAAGACAACTACTTAAAATTTATGCTAAACGTAAAACATCAATATTTAAATATTTATAACCAATGACGTTTATTTATACCAATTACACATCTATACCATTTTAAAAAATGTTTTGTAAATCATTGATTATACTATACTATAGTACCTACTATACTTAGTTAATTACTATTCTTACATTCGGTGTTTATTACTACTTATATTTTATAATTGTTTTAACTTCAATTCATACATTCCTCCAAGTTCTTAAGATAATTATTCATCTGGTAATTAAAAAGATCTACAGGAGGTCTGGCAGTAAATGAGTAGATTTAATATTAATTAATTAAAATGTACCTTAATTAACACGAAGATTATTTAAACACCATTTTAATATTGAGTCTTGGGAAAGTTGTGCATAGTTAGGTTAATTAGGAACCACTGGTATATTAAGACTGCGAGCCAAAGCGTTTTAAAATATTTTTTCAGTCTATTGTACTTCTCTGAGCACAAGATTTGGCAAATTAGAGACTAAGCAACTAACAATAATAACTTGATGATATTTTTTCTTGGATACTAAGAACGGGTTTTTTAAACTGAGGTGAATACTTTCAATTCAGTGATATTATAATTTGTGAAACAATCTTGGATTTTTGTGTTCTCTAACACAATAGTAGCACCCCTAATTAAGTCTAGGAATGACTGTGTAAATTACACTTATTTATTCACTAATCATTTCAAAATAGGCATTCATTATGATACTAAAGAATGTCAAATCCATAAAAAGGATCGAGAAACAAGAGAGTCCGTTCATATAGGTAGGTAGGGGATTAAATAAACATCATAATACAGCATACAACTTAATTAAATAAAACTGTTTCTTAAATACTCTTAAGATCTCGCTGCACCGAGAGTGCAGTCTAGACCGGTTCCATATCGGATAAAGTTATAATTGAGGATGAATTTAACTTTTCCATTTTGAAAAGTCCGCAATCGCGAAGAAATTTAAAAGAAATGGAGTGAATTAAGTGTCGTTATGTAAATGTTGCTGCAGTTTTTACTTTTTAGTTGGTTTTTAACTTGTCAGCATGTGGTATAATATGATACATTATCTTTAAAATGTATTGGTTAGTATATCAAAATAAAAAGCTACAACTTCGTGCAACAGCTTATTTTTTGTGTCCGTATATAGTAGCTTGCTAATAATAGTGAGGAGTTCGAATAAGAAACCTTTTACATTTGCGTAAGAAATAACTAAGTCTGTAACACTTGAAGGCATATACGTATATCATAGGACACATGTGTACAACATCAGTCTTGTTGATCACTAAATCATATTAACTTAATTTATGCATACAATTATTGTAGTTAGCGTTGATCCGTTAATATATCCCAATCCTATAATATTCTAATGAGATATGATATCAGATATGTGGAACAGGTGGTAATATTAGGGTCCCTACACACAACCCCACCGATGTCTGTGTTTATCAGCTTTAATTTTTTTCGCGATTATCCATTTGTTTCATCCATTTGTGTCAACTGTCAATGCAACACTATCAGTGCTTAGGAATCTCCTGGAAACTATCCATTCGTAGATAATACGTTTTCAGCAGTTTGAGCGGTTAAAACTAATGGATTAGCCCTACAGTCAGTGTCCACGTCTCGGCTCCGTACGTCATTACAGGGAGGACGCACTGGTCAAATACTTGCAAAAAAGGGGCCAGCAGCGACTGGGTGCATAAAACAGCAGGCCGGGCTTTGTGGTGTACCTTGGTAGAGGCTTATGTCCAGCAGTGGGCTGCAACGGGCTGATGATAAGGATGATAATGTCGTTCCAGCGGTCCTTTTCACTACGCATGTGGAAGCTCTGGAATTAACCCCCTGCTTCGGTTTTCCCTAAGCGCTATGTCTATTCCTTCTTTAATCCATGAAGAGAATACTCTCCCCACGGTAGACCTGGTTGTGCTGGGCACTGCGAAGGTCCATGAACTGCGGTCACCATTACTAGCGGTCACACGCTTACCATCAGGCGGGATGCATGCTAGTTTGCTTCTAGGGCTGATAAAACTCTTGGTTACCACCGGCTGAGATCTTGACATCAACATTTTTCAAATAGTCTAGATCTATTAATATCAATTTTTAATGTCTAGTTTTCGGTTAAAAATGTACCGATAGAGTTCCTTTATAAGAAAGTTCTTTAAATGTCACTTCTTTCTCCTTATATGTATCAGCCCATATACGTCCCACTGCAGGGCACTTGCCTACTCTACAATCGAGAGTACGATTGAGAGTGGTTAGGCCATGTAGTCCACCACGCTGGCCTAGTGCGGGTTGGCGCTTTCTCCTTATAACATAATTATAATTTATACAACGTTATTGTATACTTTAAAATAAGTCTTACGAAAATTTTCCTCCACAGTTCCATGCTCTCAGTCAACTGACATTTATAATCTTGCCATCTATACTCCATATTTGTCGAAATTCTCTGAATTATTATATTCGAGACTGTTATGACAAAATAGAGCAAGTTTACACAACTAGTCTTTAGTAAAACGACTTAAATGGTGTCTACGATGTGACAACGACATGGCGTTTGCATCGCTGTGTGAAATTTGCAAACCGTATTTATTTGTCGGCATCTTTCATAGTATATTGTAATATTATTTATGTTGGCTATAACATTCTGTATGACTTAGGTACATAACTGAAATATTATTACGTAACTTTAACGCTTCTAAGAGTTTGCCGTCTAAAATTAAGCCTAAAATGTTCCGTAGTAAAGCTTAGTTACCCAGTTTTCGATTTTAATTGTCGAGGATGATATTTTAAATTTAGACTGTAATACAGTTTAAACTACTGCTTACCATTCCGAAGCAACACCTGTCAAAGTACATCTCTTAAAGGTGATAAGGGAGTAGGATAAATTCCCTACCTAAGGAAATACATCTCGGTCAATTTAAGTAATTTGAACTTACACCATTTCATAAAAACAACATTCCAAGAATCACGAGAATTCATTATCTCAATCGCACTAAAAGCACTCATTATTTATACTCTTGACATTTATGAAAACAGCCTCTGTCACCTTCGATCCAATAAAATATTAAAATGACATTAATACTTAAGTTTTTATTAACGCGAACATATTTTAAAAAGCAGAGTGAGCGACAATTCTCATTTGGGAGTAATCAAGCGGAACTATAATTTGTTTATATCGTTTCAACCGTTAACCTGAAAGTGTTAATTTAAAACCCGAAATAAACTACGACCGTTTATTTGTGAATGCAAGTAATAAATTACGAATTGATCGCATTAAACGCGCATTTGCAAGTTAAATGAATACAGTTTTACTGTTGGTGACAAGTCTATTATTTTTGTATGGGACCAGTGGCTATTAGGACACCGCGTTATTAACATAAACGTGGTTGACATTAATTCAGCTTATTGATGAATTTAACCTCAACCTGTGGTATATGGATAAACAATATTTTATTTAGAGCGAAAATGCCACCCAATTATATAATAAAGACCTCGAGTATGGACAGTGTAGGTCTGTACAAAGAAAGTGCTGATTGTTCATCCACAATATGCAATTCTAAGTTAGGCCTAGTTTTATCAGTAATCATCTTATGATGGACAACTGTTAATTAATTAATACCATGATTGCATTGGAGTAGCTCCATATCTGATCATACCACTTATAGTTGTTGCTTCGTACCCCTAATAGCAAATTACTTCATTTTGTTTGTATCACAAACTAATCCACATCTACACCACAACCAAATCCCTCGAATAAAACTGCCTCCTCCGTAATTTCATTAAGTTATCAATGAACGTAAAACCACGGGCGGTCTAAGACCCGTGAACTTCCAGTGTGGCAGCTTTACAACGAAAACACTCATTCGCACAAGCCTAATTAATGCATTGATTTCAATTTAATGTAATCCGAGGCATTAATGAGGTGTGCCAGCATATTTTGTAAGGTGTGATTATGTTATTGGGTCGGCTGAAGTGTTTCTTCATACATTTTATTTTTAAACATACCTACTACGTATCAATAGACTCATGTTTTTTTTTTCAGAAGGAGCAAGCAGAGATGCTTCCAGGACATCAACATCCCACAATATTAGCCTATCGTCATATCGGGCATAAAGATAATATATAGAAAATCCCTTATCTCTTTGCCCCACCCCAGGATTCGATCCCGCGACCTTGGCGTTGTAATCGTACCGCGCCAACAGTCAGTTTACATATGCATATAGTACATTTTATTTTCGTTGTCTAAAAATGTAGTATTTGTTTATTGCAATTTTTTATTAAATACAAAATGGTTTACAAATCCCGTTAACATCGGGCAGACGAGTAGCCATCAAATCTTAACGTAAAGAGAAAGGATGTGTGGAAAGCACAATAAACGATGGAAAGATCAAGTGAAATAAATGCTTAAGTATTGCTAGTAAATTATGAAAGATTATCGCCTATTAGGAGTCGACATTACTTTATAATATGTATTTAGCAATTAGGTACATTGGCATTTAACCATATTAGTTAAAGTCTTTTACAAGAATAGGTGCAAAATTGAAACATCTGAATTAAAGTTTATTTCCTTATCTCTTGCAATAAGCCTCACATCTAATTTAAACATCCAAAGCCTCCAACTAGCTTACAAGCAATAACTCCGGTGGACAATGCATAAACCCGAACGTAAATTGCGCTCAAGAAATTCATAAGGTGAGTTTCTTTGGAACACCTTTTTCGGGGAGGATCGTAAATCAGCATAACGAGCAAACCTTCCGTGAGGCGCCCTCATAACACTAAGCTACTGGCAATATTTTCTCACTTACGACAAAATTTCCTGTCTCTTTATTTACGTCTGGTCTCGAGTAATGCTTAAGTAATATTCAAAGTTGACGGAAATGCTCGCAGGATATGTCAGCGTGCACAGTGCATCTAGCTTGCGGAGTGGAAAGGATTTTAAAGTGTGTGGGGGGATAATGTTGATGATGAATTATTTCATGAGCAAAAAATATTAGAGTGGTGCATTATACAAGATATATTTTCATGTAAGGATATCGAAGGTCACAAATATCATTGTTAATTCAGAATTAATAAAGGTTCATATGAAATTGAATTAGAATTAAAAATTATGTAAATGATTTTCAGAAAAAAAAACGAGCAATATTATTGCTTATTATATACGAAGATATTTTATAGCAACGTTGGTTATAAAAGTTTTATTTTGATGCGTTAATTTTAGCTCCTTAGGGTAATAATCTTTAAAATAATACAGTTCAAGGAAACCTCATTAATTAAATTCACATTAACTACTACTGCTCGTAAGGTCTTCTTAGTAAGATCATCGTGTCCAACAAGAAATAATTATGAAACGAGATACCAACCTGTAAAGTGTGTAGTGAGATTTTAAAACAAGGTAATTACAACCTGAACCTTATGTTAATTACTGGAGATTTTATCCCACGTTAATTATGCAGAAACTTAATAGGCCACTATACGGTAAACTTAATATTTTTAGTTTTGGAATGTATCGACTTCCACGGGAAAAAATATTTTATTATAGATTAAGATAATTTTGATGCCTCCAAAATATTACCTAAGTACTTCTTGACCGTCTTTTACTATGTTTTTAGTAACTTAAGCCACACACCTTCTACTCAGTTTAGGACTTCCCTTCAATCAAGAGTTTTCAAATAGGGGCTTAACCAAAACCCACGCTAACCTTTGAGATACTACGTGATTTGCAATACTAAGCTAAACTATTAACATAAATTGATGCATTAAAAATCTTCAATCAAAAAAGCAGATGCAAAAGCGAAAGTTTGCACAAAACCATTATTATAATTATTCGCAGTTTGCTAGCATAAGTTTAAACTCAGTCCAGACCATCTGATGTCCTGGTCTCGTAACACACGAAGCATGAAATTCGACACAACCACACATACGCGTCTAGGTAGTGCTGCGACCACGAAATTACTTAAATAAAAAGTTGGTTCAGCTTTTAAGTTGAAATTTCGACTCCGGTCGGGCCTTAATTAAAACCCCATTTCATTTCTGCTTGTTCCGCTAGTTACTGAAAACTTTATTTTTTGTTGTACACTTTTCCACCACAATGTTTTATAGGCGAGTTCAAAGGGCCTCTCCAGCCGGTCTTTGTAAGGGGCTCATTTAAAATCAATCGCTGCTATTTTGTCCGAGGGTGGCGTAGAGACGAGATTTCGGAGAGAATTCTAATTAAGCTGGCCGAAGATCCTCTTTGCTTAATGGAAGGCCGGAATCCTTAGAAATGAAGTAAATGAGAGGCGGCGTCGTGTAGCGAAGTCAAAAAGAGCAAGATAAGATTATCGTGAAAGATAAAGTTTAATTTGCACAACTTAATTATGTAATTTATTGAAATTAGCGCAATGGTTTCCCTTGAGCAAGCAATTAATGCTTATAGAGTTGGCATTCTTGGATACTGTCCTCACATAATTGCTTGAAAATCTCATTTGAATGCTAATTTTTTATTCTTAATTTCGTATTTTGCTTGCTATTAGTATGAGTACATTGCTTATAGGTAGCGGTTACTTATCATTTTTGCTATAGAAGGCACTTTGCATAACGGTTTATAAACGCAAATATTTTAATTAATGGTATTTGAGACAATTTATTTACGTTACACTGCTGGCATCAACCATTATTAATATATTTTATTTATTTATTTGGATAGTACGATTACTAAAATCAAATACACTATTTTATTATTCTTTATTACTTATTAATATTATATTAGAGAGGTTAAATTCGTAGTATATTGTCTTTAAGTAGATTCTATCCCAATGAAAATTGTGTATTTTCTTTATCAATAAACACAATAGCAGCTTGTAAATACTTGATTTATTCACTAATAATCTTTCAAATTACCGTTTCTGTTGCCTTAATATGTTATGTCACAAAGAAACCCTCCACAAAAAGATTCGAACACAAAGCAAATAGCGGTGGACTTGGTACGAATAGTGATTATGCATCATGTATGAGCACTGCGCCCTTTAAAGGCCATTACACGAAATGGATGTTTGTAATTATCTTTTGTACCAACTATGTTGTTTTTCCTTTAGGTAAAATAACGTTGAGATTCATAAAAGTAATAAAAGGAACACAAGCTATCGTCATGGGGATGGTTTGATATTGTAAGTATTGAGTTAATATAGTCGCAATCATATTTCGTGAGAATTAAGTTCAACGAGAAAACTGATAGCAAGATATAAGCGGGATGATTTGATTTTGAATTTAAAAATAAGGGAACAAATTAAGTTTGAATGAAAATGGTACAAGTTTATTTTAAGCAGGGCTCCGATACATAAATTTATTCATTTACTTAAAATAGAAAATAACGCCATATCAAAAAAATTTAAGCTCCTTAAGGCTTATATTTTCAAGAACTCCAAATTATTCGATAATAAATGTCAAACAAACTTCTGTTACACAGTACACTAACGGTCTTACTAATAAACATTTATGCATCCTGTATAGCAGCGTTATAGTGAAATTGTTACTAATAAACGATGTATAGGGATTTTTACCTTATACGCTTGTTAGAACATTTGTATGAGTGTATGCCATTTTATACAATCCTTATTCAGTTGGGTGAGCTTGTTTAGAGTGTATATAGCCTACAAATTTTAAATGATTATCAGGTATCATCTCGCGACGTATTTTAATTTAGTGTTAAATATGGATTTTTGTATTATTTCGACTATTTTGATATACTTGTGGACGATGAGGAACGGAAAAGAATGAGAAAAGCTTATAAAACACGCTTCGATCCCTTTTCTCTGGAAGAAGATAAATTTAGAGGTATATACATATTTACTAAAAGATATGTCAAAGAAGTGATGGACTTGATCCGAGAAGATATAGAACAGTCAATGAAGGGTAGTGACTTCTCTGTGAAGTTTCAAGTTTCTACAACTCTCAGGGTATGGGCGCGGCAAGAAATAAGTGCATGGTTGCCTGTTAGTAAACGGACTAGACGCGACTGCCAACATGTTCACGGTGGTCGCGGGTTCGAATCCCAGGGCACACCTCTGACTTTTCGGATTCATGTGTGTATTGATAACCAATCACCATGCACTAAATCGGTAAAGGAAAACATCGGAGGAAACCTGCATACCATAGCGATTTATAAAATAATCTATAGTGTGTATGTCCGCCAACCCGCACTAGGCCAGCATAGTGAAATAAATGGCCTAACTACTCTCAATCGTACTGTTGATTGTAGAGGAAGCACGTGCGCTGCAGTGAGATGTATTTGGGCTGATACAGAAGAAGTACAAGACGATGCAGCTGACACACATGGCATGAGTCAATAATCAATCACTATTGTTTGTCGCCGCGCTGCCGTCGCCTTAGCAAGTAAAGCAGCGCAATTTATCTATATACCAGGAACACGCGAGGAAGAGGAAGAAGTGATGGCTAGATTCCGTAGTATTTGTGGCTTTGGACATGTGATAGTTGCAATTGATTGCACACGTATTAAATTTAAAAAGTTGGCGGACACAATGCCCAATATCGTATCATCATCCTCAATTAACGTGCAAGTCTGTGACTCGAAATTGCAAATTAGAGATATTGTAGCTCACTAGAGAGGCAGCACACATTACTCTCTAATATTTAGAGAATCACGTATGCGACAGAAGTTCGGGAATGGAGAATTCCATGGACGCTTACTCGGAGATGCAGGTTATGAGCTAAGTAGCTATTTGTACAAAATCAATAATAAAATGCATACGAATTATAGATACGAAAAACAACGGATTGTTTTTAACTTTTTACATTTCTTGCGGAAAATGACAGTTGACGTTTCAATGCGCGTTCAAAACATGTTCTCTATTTTTCGATGATAATTTACAGAATGGGAAATATTAAATGAACAATTTAGAAACCAATATATATTTTTACACCGAAAATATTTTTTGATAAAAAGAAATTGTTGTTGATCTATTTCTCAAGCCATTGGTAAATAAAATCATGTAAATATTAAAGAAAAAACAAAAAAGAAATAATTGGTGTATTCAACGTTTTAAGGTTTCGGAACGCTTCCCAAAATGTTACCAGTAGTTGGAGTCATAACAATTAAATAGTTATACAAGGCTTATACACTGTTTATTAGTAAAGTATTGTATAGGTAGCTATTCACGCCCTATCTATTGAATAAGTATATAAACGTTAAACAATTGTATAATATCTTTTTATTAGTAAGACTGTTAAAGAACAGAAGCATTGAACTCTTATGTTACAACCAATACCCAACTATAAGGATAATAAATAACAATTAAAAACAAAATTACATCAGTAGAGTTCATAAAAAATATGACGATGGCTTAATAAAGGTGGTTATTATCGTTCCGCGCAAATTGCAAATTGAAAAATCGCTTTGCGAATTCAAATGGCATTTATGATTCCAATGTTTGATAGTAGTACTCTAGAACCAAATATGTTGAAAGTGATCAATCATAAGTAGGAAATAAGTAAAAAATACCGTTTTTTTTTGTATTGTTGCTTTTGTAATATTTACTCACGTTTTTAGAGGAACGGGCGGTATCAAAAGAAATTCCTTATAAATTTGATGTCCTTTCTTCAATGTGTGAACAGATGTTCCATAGAAAAACGATGTCTTAAAAAACTACTGCACCATAGCGCGACGTTTTCTGATTGTAGACAACGTTCTGGCAGATATAAAAAATATTAGAATGAAAAATCAACAAAGCCAGCTTTTGTTAGATGGCAAGTCAACAAGTCTATTGTAAACATTATAGTCGGGACACGCGATACAAAGTGACAAACTACGATACACAATCTTGATTTCTAACCTGATAAAGGTAAACGTCCAAATAAGTGGATTCATTTATCACAATCTACTTCCCAGGCAGGTGTGCCGGATGGCTAACACGTGTACCACGAGAAAGGTCGCTACAGTATGGCAACTGCCTAAATTGCATTATACCAACGTGATTTATGACCACTGAATCAAAACAAGAAGACGCAATTTATTCGTTTGTTCTCTTGTATAATTGTTTTTGAAACAAGCTTAAATATTTTTATTTATTATTTTGTATTTTGATATGACAAGCGACTTCAAAAATTCGTGATAAAAGTGCGTGCACATGTACGCACCATTTTTTTTAAATATTATTTTAATTATTTTATAATATAATTATTAGATATTAACCAAACCAAAATAATATTTTATTTTGTAATTGGTATAATCTTACTTTACACATAAAAACTAACAACCCAACTGTGTACGTGACCTCCCATGTTTCTTTACTGTATCTTTATGATACGAGAGCGCTCTTCGACAAAGCTACAACGGTTCCTTCCGCCGCCCAAATACAAAATGTCTTTTATTTAAAGTGACTGATTCTTTGGGAATTGTATAGTGTCTTGATTGATCACTGAATGTTTGAATTAGAGAATAAAGTATCAAATAGAAATCATTAATCTTATAGTAAACAATAAACAATTTATCTTCATAGTACTTTAAAGTATTTTTATTTTTATTTAACTTACGAAATTGCATTGAAGACTTCGAGCGATTGAACGCTACTTTAAGTATAATAGATCTTGGGAAATTGAAAAAGATGGATGAGAAACAATGATTGAGTCAGGTTCAATAGTGCATGCTGAAGCTAAATCCAGCACTCAAACGAATCTAGCTAGAAAACAACTTCGTCTGATTGCAGCACTTCAAAGAAGAATAAAAAGTTTCTCAAATGTATTTTAATCAATCGTACCAAAGCGAATTTTGCTACAGAATGAAATTTATCACGTAAATAATAAAATTTATAACAGTTAATTGGTCCATCTATTTAGAGCAGCATGCAAGAGTGCGTGTATCGAACCACTTCTGAACCCCAAGCATTATCAATAAAACGAAATGAAGTGATAACCATTTCTACAACCTCATTTTATTCCCCCACATCCTAATCCTTAATAAATCGTTCAGCGGCAAAGCAATATGTGAATTATCTCGAACGTTATTTAACCCAACTACCTCAGAATCAGTAGATATAACTCCGTCTGCAACGCAATCAAATAAAACGATACACATTTGTAAACATCTCAGACTCAGAGTGGCTTAATTACTGAATTTTGTTACAATTTGTTAAACAATCCGTTATCTCACTAATGGATATTCCCATGCAGCCGATAGCTACAAATGCGCGGTTGACACTGTTAAATGGCCTCGGTATGCCTGAATAATGCCTCTCGTTGCCTAACTGTCTTAAACTATTGCGAACAAAACGCTGTGAACGCCGCAGATTTGTCAGTGGCCACCTCCCTGGATAGTTAAGCGAGACAGACAAACGACGACCCTCAACTATTTACATTAAAACTAGTTTTTGGCCCTTAATGTGTATCGTTTATTATGGGATCTTTCGCATTCCATTTCGCCGTGTTTATCATTTTGTATTAATTTTTAAAATGTTGTGAGGTTTGTGTTTCTGAGTTTGTTGTTGAGCCATCTTACCAGTAAGCTGTTATTGTATTAATATTTATGGTAGAATATTTTTTCTTTTGTTATACGTTCCAGGTATATAAGTTTATTGAAAATATTAAAAAGGTTAAACAAAATTTTTGTAGGTATACGGTAATTGCAATAAACGTACTTGAAAAATACAAATCTACACTAATATAGAAAGCTGAAGAGTTTGTTACCTCTAATCTCAGGAACCAATAGGTTCGAATTGAAAAAATATTTCAGTATTGGATAGGTCATTTGTCGAGAAATGCTATAGGCTATACAGCGTGATATTGACATCTGGTATTTAATTTAAACCACATGCCCCTAACCATCCCAGGTAACATTGTACCAAGTTTGAACAAAACTGCCTGATAGTTTTGTCAAAAATCGCGATTTTAGGTTTCAAGGCAATTGATCAACCCCTATAGATACCGTGTCTCTTAGAGCTCAGATAAGTTTCCGAACTGAACTGAAGTTCATCTAAGCGGTAAAAAAACTCGTATCTATATGGGGTGCTCAAAAATAGTACGAACAAAAATCACAATTATTGATTTTTGTTCGTACTATTTTTGAGCACCCCATTTCAAATTATGTAAACTGTCACCTGGGGTGATGAGAAACATGTGGGTTAAAATAAGTACAATGTGTCAATATCAACCTGTATATCTTCATGCTATGACCTTAGGAGGGAAGCAGTAGTTAAATATCTAGCAAATGCGAGGAAATTTTATTCGTATTTCGTGGTCCGATTGGTCGATATTCTAAATTGATAGTAGGAATTGAATATTTTGTCATTTTGAAAAGTCTATCTGAACCCGGGCGGAGCTAAGCCGGACCGCTAGTATTCAATAATTATGAAATTCAACAGCTTGCAGATATTCGATATTATATGAAAATAAATATGAAATAACAAACAGTAATATGGACAAATGTTTGTACGCGGAACTCGGAATTATATTATACAACTGCTGAAATATTGTCTGTGGATCCAATTTAATATAATTAACGATATATCAACAAACGAAATGGTTGTTTTCGTACATTTTATCAAAATTAATGATACGTACGCGTCATATATTAATTGAGTGATAAAAATAAATCTGCTCTCGAATAACAGCAATACGGGGTTTAGTGTAGCGTAAATATCAATTACCCGGCTTATATTGGCAAATTTGGTAGGCAGTCGGTAATTGTAGCAAACTGCTCGGTTGAAGCTAGCGGGGTTGCATTTTGGCGAATATTGCTAATTTACTTTTATTATGGGAAACGGGAGGAAATGTTTCCCAGAATGGTCATTTTGAGCGTTACCTCGTAAAATTAGGCGGGTCATATTTCGTGTTGAGCGGTTTATGCGGCTGTCCCTTTTAAAGCTAATAGCAGGTTGAATAAAAACAGAAATAATTTACTTTTAGAGCTTTTTACCATCATAGCTTCGTGATATTATTGAATAATATAATGCTGCATTTGAAAAAAAACATAAACTTTCAGTGAAACACTAACCGTAGAGTATAGAAGGAAATAGACAAAAATATTACGCTGTATATTCGAAGAACGTTCGGGGAAACTTATGTTCAGCAATGGAGTTCCTGTGACTGTTGAGCGAGAGAGAAAGAGAGAGAGAGAGAGAGAGAGAGAGAGAAAGAGATTCACTGTAATTAGTCAATGGTACTTTTTCATACATTAATAATTTAGCAAACTTAGCTTTAAAAGAATAATATCTCCGACTAAAATTAACTTCATTTATCAACGTGTTTTTCACGTCATGTTGCGATATTCAACCAAAGGCTATGAAGCTAAAGATATTTCAGGACGATATACCATAATAAAAATTTCATTCTATTCCCCATTATGCAGGATATTCGCCCCCTCATACCACGCGTTGGTTGACACGCATTGTACTAGTGATTAATGATTTACGCACCGCATTTTCTTTAACGGTGAAACGTTTGGTGTATATAGGATATGTATTGTGAAAAACAATGTGTTTAAAATAGAGTTTAGGAAAAAAAACCGACTTCAAAACAAAAATCCACTAAAAAATAAAATATAATAAAATAATAACTAACCACTGCAAAGCAAAAAAAAAATATTTATTTCATGGAACTCGTGCATGTTGATTCATTTGCTTAATGACTTGACTAGCCAACAAATCAAAATATATGCGTAACATATTGAAGGCGGGTCGCCAAGTACCAAACATGTAGGACCTATATTAATTTAAATATCTACATGTTTGGTACTGGGCGGCCCACCTTCAATATGTTACGCATATATTTTGATTTGTTGGCTAGTCAAGTCATTAAGCAAATTAATCAACATGCACGAGTTCCATGAAATAAATATTATTTTTTTTTTCTTTGCAGTGGTTAGTTATTATTTTATTATTTTTTGTTTTTTAGTGGATTTTTGTTTTGGAGTCGGTTTTATTTTTCTTCATTAAAATTTTAGTTATTTTTATCTTTTTAGTGTTGATAGGCATTTAAATGAAGAAGATCTGGTCCCCACAAGGAATATGTTCTTTCCGATGACAATGAAATCGCTAAAATTGGCTAAAAGCTGCCAAAGATATTGGAGTATTCACATGTTTATTATTTTTTCTCAATTCGACCCTACCCCTTTTTCCTTCAACCACTATAGCTTAGCTTTTATACTGAACCCAATGCAAAAAGAACCGTTGAAATCCTATTAAATTTGGAGGAGTTCTCCTCTCCAGGTCCAAACATGATAATCAGATCTTAATGTTGTGTTCCTGGGATCAATCTGTTAATACGTTCTTTCCAATAAAAAAGAAATCACTAAAATCGGTTATAAACTGCTGAAGATATTTACGTGTATTTTAATTTTATCTCCCACCCCCCCTCACCCCTACCCCTTTTTCCCTTCCTCACTGTAGCTTAACTTTTATAATAAACCTAATGCAAAAAGAACCATTGGAATCCTACTAAATATTGAAGAGTTCTACTCTCCAGGTCCGAACATAATCATCAGATCTTCATGTTATATTCCTGGGATCAACCTGTCAATACGTTTTTTCTAATGAAAAAGAAAACACTAAAATCGGTTAAAAGCTGCCGAAGATATTAGAATTTACGTGTATTTTAATTTTATCACCCACCCCCCTTCACCCCCACCCCTTTTTCCTTCTCTCACTGTAACTTAACTTTTCTAATGAACGTAATGCAAAAAGAACCATTGCAATTCTCCCTTAATTTTAAGGAGTTCCCCTCTCCAGGTCCGAAGATATTCATCAGATCTTCACTAAATTTTAATGGGACCAAACGACAAGCACCAGCTTTCAATCAAAGAAAGAATGATCGAAATCGGTTCATACAGTACAGAGAAACGAGGTAACAAACATAAAAAAAAGCAACATACAGTCGAATTGAGAACCTCCTCCTTTTTTTGAAGTCGGTTAAAAATTACTTGTATCTAGCAACATCAGGGGGTGATTGTGAAATGGCTACTATGCTATGTCCGACATAAATTTTGACAGGTTTTGCTAGTGATTTTTATTAATTAAATCGAATTTAATTTTCTTTTGGCTAGTTAATCATAGATTATATAAATAAATATAAAACTGTCATTGTATTGAAAATTAATCAACCACCCGCACCAGTGACGCATATTGAAACAACTCCTAACAAAAAACAAAAATAATTAGAAACAAACATATTCAACTCCCACATTCATATGGGGCATGTGTGTACCCGTTAGTTGGCAGCATCAAAGCTAAGATAATGGAGGCAAAACAATCTAATGCGCCATATTGGGTTCCAGTACAAACAGTCGCGACGCCGGCGCGCCCTAGTGTCGTATTACCGAAACACACATGCTGCCAAAGGGTCATGAATAGATCGCATTTGTGTTTGTACAGACAGCTGGTGATATGAAAACATTACACATTGATGATAGTTTAAAATAAATAGATATACATAAATGCAGGAGAACTTAAAACCGATTTAGAAACCGAACATTTCTATGAAGCAAGTGTACAATCTAACGATTCAATTGTTGGAAACGAATCACCTTTTGATGCAATTCCTTCGATTGTTCACAAAGTAAAAATACCGGGAATGTAAAAGGAAAACGCAGCCAATCAGTTTAAAGGGAATTTCGCAGACAGTGCCCAATCCAAACGTTCAATGCCGTGAATATTACGGGCAAACGAAAATTCTTTTGAAAATATCCTGACAAATGGTTTTGCAGCGGCAGACTGAATGCAATGATAACTCTGCAGTTCTGCACAAAAGCCTTGCATTTACATAATCGATGGCTTATTGGCATTCCCCTTTTACTTCTAAATTGCAAATTTTCCGCACGATTTCGCTTCACCGAATAAATTTTCACCCCGCGATACGAAAACGCAACTATTTCCCGTATTTCTTATTTATTCTTCAATAAATTTTGATGTTTTATTTACTCTTGGCTTTTTCGAATTCTCTGAACCGTAATGGATTAAAATATAATTTATTATGCGTTTCTCAGTTCCATCGTACAAAATATTGAAGGATGGAGTTAACGTACTTTATGCTAGAACTTTTAGAGTTTATTTATTGGTTTCATTTTTTAAAAGTATATTAGGGAATAATAAGTACAAATTATACAAATACGTTTCATTTTCATTACGAGAAACTTCATTTCCCTCATAAATTATAATTAAATATATGGCGGTCCTTTAACAAACATTACTTCGTAGGCTGGCATCGAAATGAATGTCGAAACAAAAACACTTAAAATAGTTTTATAATCATAACGCAATTAAAATGATTCGTGTTCCACGACCGTTTGTGTACGATTACGTTTTTCTATAATAAACAAAAGTAATTGCCTAATTATTTAAGGTCGGGACTCAGACTCGTTAATAAAATGTTGCTTTGCAAAGCTTCGGGAAAATTTATCGTTCCCTTGTTCTACGACATAAAATACTGCTTTAGTTAAGTAAATAACGTTCCATTCAATTATGTTTCAGCGTTGTTTTTATTGTAAAAACGTTGGTATGCAAAGTTCCTACGATAGCATAATATAGCGTTGACTGCAGCGGCCTTATGCAAATTGTGGCGACACCATATTATTATATACTTACCCGTGCGTCACCTTATTCCAATTACATAATTTCAATTACTAATTAATATAATCAGTCGAGCCGGTAATCGTTAGGCGATCAGCAGTGTGTACTTTATATACGTGTGAGTTAAAAACAATAAATCTTTCATCGTGTAAAATTGACTTTTTTAATCATTTCACCTCGGAACAATCAGTGCTAATCAGCACAACTGGTGACCCCGACGTGATTGTGAGTGACGTGATAACTCAAAAGCAGTGACGTGATTTAAAGACTTAGACATTATTAAAATTGAATATGGCTTTCTACTCACCACCCGCTGCCGTCCAGCCGCCAAAAGACGCTGAAGATGAAAAAGAAGAGATTCCCATGGCGGAGTTAGCTGCAGTATCTGTTTCGTCTCGCATCCCAGAATTTTGGCCTGATCTCCCCAGGTTATGGTTCGTCCAAGTCGAAGCCGTCCTAGCGCCGCAGAAATTGAGTGACGAAGCCAAATTTAATTTAGTCATAACAAAATTAGGCAAAGATATCATACAGCAAGTTAGCGACATTTTAATCCAGCCACCGGACACCAAAAAATATGAAGCGCTCAAAGCCCGACTACTGGCGCTCTACGAAATATCTAAAAATCAAGAATTCCATAAATTACTCAAAGGAATGGAATTGGGCGATCAAAAACCGTCGCAACTATTACAAGGGATGCGTAACCTAGCCCGAGATAAAATGCCTAACGAGACCTTAAGCTACCTGTGGCAGGAACATTTGCCCTCAACGATACGTGCAGTTCTAGCAGTTAGTGCCGATCAGGATCTGGATAATCTTGCAAAAATAGCAGACAAGATCTTGGAAAACTCTCGTCCGTATCAGGTTGCATCAGTTCAACAACAGAGTACCAGTTCGTCATCTACTCCTCAGATGGATAACGGATTTTTGTTGAACCAAATTGCAGCATTAAGTCTGAAGGTAATGCAGTTGGAGAAATCTTTGCAACGGAATAACAGAGGACGCAGTGCATATCGCAATGGAAATCGGTCGCGGAACGTTTCTCGGGGAAGGAGTCAGTCGCGTGGCCCTCGGCGGGAAGATTGGCTTTGTTTCTACCACTATAAATACAAGGCGGATGCACGAAAATGCGTCCAACCCTGTGCATGGAAGGATAAAAAGGAGCAGCCGGAAAACTAATTTTGGTGCAGTCAATGGTGGATGACTGTACTATTTCGCCAACCCACCGTTTATGTATAACCGACCGACAAAGTGGTATGCAATTTTTGGTGGATACAGGCGCCAATATTTCCGTATTGCCAAAGAAAAATGTACGTTCCAGTGACATAAATAAGAATTATAATTATGCACTATTCGCGGCTAATGGCTCTAAGATCAAAACGTATGGCATAAAGACAGCAGTATTGGATTTTAAACTGCGGCGACCTTTTCGATGGAACTTCGTTATAGCGGATGTGAGTCAGCCTATACTAGGCGCCGACTTTCTAAACAAATACAAATTATTAGTGGATGTACATAATAAGCGATTAATTGACGGAATAACGAATTTAAATGTCATCGGTTCATTGATTATGCACAGCGAACCACCTATAAGCATTATAGACGTCACCAGATCATACCAAAACCTTCTCGCCGAATATCCAGATATCACGAAGCCCGCCTGCTTCAAGGACACACCTCAACACTCGGTAGTTCATCACATCGAGACGACAGGACCTCCAGTTTTTGCCCGTGCCAGGCCTCTACCGCCGGACAGGTATCAAAAAGTGAAGGCCGAATTCGAGTATATGCAAGAAATCGGAATATGTCGACCATCAAAGAGCTGTTGGGCTTCACCACTACATGTAGTTCCTAAAAAAAATGGAGATTTACGTCCTTGCGGTGACTATAGGCAACTCAACGCCATAACCAAACCTGACCCGCTACCCGATACCGAGAATTCAGGACTTACCTATATATTAGATAAAAAGAAAATATTCTCCCGAATTGACATTTTCGTTCATACCATTTTATACCCGTTGCTCCGGAGGATATTGAAAAAAACAGCTATAATTACACCGTTTGGCCTTTTCGAATTTCCCAGGATGACATTCGGACTTCGAAATGCAGCGCAAACATTCCAAAGATTTCTCAACAACGTAGTTTTGCAAGGCTTGGAATTCATATTCATATACATCGATGATTTGTTAATTGCTTCAGAAAACTCGACCGTACACGTGGAACATTTAAAGATCATTTTCGAACGTCTTAACAATATGGTTTTCTTTAAATATTGGCAAATGTGAATTTGGACAGGCTGAAATAGACTTTTTGGGGTATCGGATTTCAGAAAAAGGTATTCAACCTCTACCAGAACGAGTAAAGGTAATTGATAACTTTCCTCGGCCAAAAACAGTTGAAGAATTATGGCGTTTTTTGGGCATGCTAAATTTTTATAGAAACCATCTACCAAGAGCCGCCGAAGTACAATCAAAACTAAATATTTATTTGCACAACAGTAAGAGAAAGGATAAAACACCAATTCCTTGGGACGATGATAGCAGTGATGCTTTTCAAAAGTGTAAGGACAGCCTACGCAACGCGATTACACTTGCACACCCAGTTAAAGGCTCTACTGTGGCCTTGATGACAGACGCCTCCACTACATGCGCCGGCGCGGTCCTTCAGCAAAAAGTTAACAACACCTGGAAACCACTAGGATTTTTCTCACGCAAGTTTAGCGAAACGCAACAAGAATATAGTACTTTTGATAGAGAGTTGCTGGCTATCTACATGGCAATTAAACACTTCAGGCATATAATAGAAGGGACTCCAGTCACTGTATACACAGACCATAATCCTTTGGTTAAAAAACCGAGGAGTATAACTTGCCGCTTTGTTTAGCGTTTGTGGACTATGAGAAAGCCTTTGATTCGATCGAGACCTGGGCTGTGCTACAGTCTCTTCAGCGGTGCCACATAGACTATCGGTACATCGAAGTGTTGAGGTGTATATACAACAACGCCACCATGTCGGTCCGAGTACAGGATCAGAGCACGAAGGCTATTCCACTACAGAGAGGCGTGAGACAGGGAGATGTCATATCTCCGAAACTGTTCACTGCCGCGCTGGAAAATGCCTTCAAGCTCTTGCAGTGGAAAGGATTCGGCATCAACATCAACGGCGAGTATATTAATCACCTTCGATTGCCGACGATATTGTAGTCTTGGCAGAATCGCTGGAAGACCTTAGCACTATGCTCGAAGACCTTAATCGAGTTTCCCAACAGGTGGGTCTTAAAATGAACATGGATAAACGAAGATCATGTCGAATATCCATGTTGTGCCCACCCCCATTGGAGGTTGGGGGCTCGACTCTCGAAGTTGTAGACGAATATGTCTATTTAGGACAAGTGGTCCGGTTAGGCAGGTCCAACTTCGAGAGAGAGGTCAATCGTCGAATCCAACTCGGTTGGGCAGCGTTCGGGAAACTTCGCGACGTCTTCTCGTCCAAATACCTCAGTGCCTAAAATCGAAAGTCTTCGATAGTTGTGTGTTACCAGTGATGACATACGGCACCGAGACGTGGCCCTCTCACTGTGGGCCTCATTAAAAGCTCAAAGTCACTCAACGAGCCATGGAGCGGGCTATGCTCGGTGTTTCCCTACGAGATCGAATCAGAAATGAGGAGATCCGTAGGAGAACCAAGGTTACCGACATAGCCCATAGGATTGGCAAGTTGAAGTGGCAGTGGGCCGGGCACATAGCTCGTAGAACCGATGGCCGTTGGGGCCGAAAGGTTCTCGAGTGGAGGCCACGTACAGGCAAGCGAAGTGTTGGGACGCCCGCCTACAAGGTGGACGGACGATCTGACTAAGGTTCGCAGGAAGTCGCTGGATGCAGGCCGCTTCCAACAGGTCATTGTGGAGATCATTGGGGGAGGCCTATGTTCAGCAGTGGACTTCCTGTGGCTGATATGATGATGATGATGAATCCTTTGGTACACGCTTTAAAAAGTGGAAAACCCTCCCAAAATGACACACCCAGGAGGATTCGCCATTTAGATTTTATTATGCAGTTTGTTTATCAGTTGAACACATATCAGGAAGTGAAAACATAGTGGCCGATACTCTGTCGAGAATTTCTGAAATACATACGCCCTACATTTTGACTACGGTGATCTTGCTAAAGCCCAGAGCAATGATTCCGAATTAGCAGAGTTATTAAGAAGAACAACCATCAAATTCAAACCATACATGTACCTAACTGTGTATTACCATTATATTGCGACGTTTCAACACAGAAAATAAGACCGTATTTACCCGCTCAATTCCGAGAAAGAGCCTTCAAAGCAATCCACGGAATGAGTCATCCCGGAATGCGCTCTACACGAAAGTTAATAAGTGATAGATATTATTGGAAGTGCATGAATAAAGATATTGGGATATGGACTAAGTCATGTATGGAATGTCAAACTTGCAAAATAACTCGACACACAAATTCACCTTACGGAACATACCCCGTTAGTGACAGATTTGACCACCTACATGTGGATATAGTGGGACCGTTGCCTATTGTGACGGGTATAGATTCTTAGTCACTATGTGTAGACCGAGCAACAGGTTGGCCCGAGGCAGTTCCCGTGAAGGACATAACAGCTGAAGTCGTAGCGCGGCGTAATTTATTCTACCTGGATAGCCCGATTTGGATGTCCGCAAAGAATAACCTCCGACCAAGGCCGGCAATTCGAGTCTTACTTATTTGACCAATTATGCAAACTTTTGGGAATTGCCAAAATAAGGACAACGAGTTATCATCCGCAGGCGAATGGAGCTGTCGAACGTTTTCACCGATGCCTCAAGGCTGCTTTGATGTGTCGTGGAAACACAAACAAATGGCTTAAAGAATTGCCTACAGTACTTCTCGGCTTGCGAACTAGCCTGAGGAACGATACTAAATTTCGGCTGCTGAATTAGTTTACGGAACACCTTAAAACTACCTGGAGATTTTTTTGTGCCAACACAGCCAAATATCACCGATAGTAACACATTCGTTGAACAATTAAGAGAACATATAAAGAATCTAAGGGCCGTACTAAGAAGAGACGACACAGTCAGTCGAACATTTTGTCCATCCGGACCTCAAAACATGTTCACATGTATTTGTTAGGTGCGACAAAACTTACAAAGTCACTGACACCACCGTATTCTGGACCATATAAAGTCGGTAAATAGAACAGACAAATTTTACAAAGTATTGGTCGAAAACAAAGAATCTACAATTCCAATAGATAGATTAAAACCAGCATTTTTACCATCGTGGGAATTGGAAAAATATGAAAATACATCGATTCACATTCCAATACGAAAACCGAAACCCAACATCAACAACAGGGGCATACGGTTACAAAGTCAGGCCGCATTAGCAAGCCGGTAGTTCGTTTTACAATTCCATGAACACCATAATGCCGACCGAACACTTTTATTCTGCAATACAATTTACGTCATTCTGTTTTAAACAGTATAATGGAAAGACATACTCAAAGGACGAGGTTATAATCGCCCAATCTGGGGGCGAAATCCAAGAACAGTCATGGAACAAAGTAGATACACCATCTTAGTAGTCCAAGCTATAGTGATTATAGCTTTTGTGACCTACTTTTTATGGAAGAAGTGCCACAAGCGGTACAGTCGTTATTTGCACCACCAAATAGCGGCTGCTACATACACTGCATCTCAACAGTCCTTGCAGCCGCCAGGTAACAGCCCCTTCCACGTGGGCATGTCTAGGCGGACCGGACGCTGCCGTGCGCTGTGCCGACGCATCCAGCATGCATCAGCGCGCCTCCGCGCCGGGTGCCGCTTCGCCATGGGCGCATAGGCAGGGGCCGTCTTCACTTCAATTAGTGAATATAAGTGAAAATAGGGTGTTGTCAGTGAATGTGGCAATGAATGTGTTTGTGAAGTTGCGTCCAAAAATATTTTTTTACACGATTATTTTATTATTATTTTATCTCGATATGAATGATGTTATTTTTTAATTTTTTACATTTCATGTTTGCTTTAGTTTTTTTATTATTATTATATATAAATATTTGTTGATTCCAATTTTAGTTAAAGGGGGGAATATTGTGGCGACACCATATTATTATATACTTACCCGTGCGTCACCTTATTCCAATTACATAATTTCAATTACTAATTAATATAATCAGTTGAGCCGGTAATCGTTAGGCGACTCAGCAGTGTGTACTTTATATACGTGTGAGTTAGAAACAATAAATCTTTCATCGTGAAAATTGACTTTTTTTAATCATTTCACCTCGGCAACAATCAGTGCTAATCAGCACACAAATCCTAGGTTGAGTTTAACGTTATATTTTCAGTTTTTCGTATTTGGGTTGATTTTAAATAGTGAAAATTTAGATCAACATATTTAATGAATTTATTCAATAAGCATTTGACCGCGTTTAATCGAAAGGAAATGGGGGAAAACTCTGATAGGACATAGAAGAAAGATAGTCATATTAATAAAATATTTTTGTAAGTGATCAATGGTATAGATTAAATATCCGTAAAATATAGACCGTGGGTATTTTGGCAGTAATTTTCAATAGAGGGATGGATTGAAAAACAAGAATGGGGGAAATAAAGGTTATTGGACTTATGGCAGTTTAATCTCCAAATATGCGCGATACCAAAGCCCGTGGTATATGTACACTTGGGTTCGTAACAATGGTCAGACATTGACAATGAAGACTAAATGGTCGAACTGGTCCATTCTTTAGTAGCAAAACATGTGCGACTCTATAATTGAATGGTGTTGAAATATAATAATGTATTCCAACTTAATTTATTTGAAATCTCTTCGTAGAAAATAGGAAACGCTATGGTACGCTCAAATATTTATATGTCTCCATTACTAGTATTTTTTTCGAAAGGACACGTATCAACAGTGTTGGTTTTTCACATTCCACTTTAAAAAAAACGTGTGCAATCTGATCGTGGTAGAATTAATTCATTTTGGTGTTGAATAACAATATATAAAAAAAGAGTTTTTTCATTCGCGCTTCGCGCAATTGCTAAGAAGGTTACAATATATGGTAGCTAGATTACATTTGAATTGTTTATTCGTAGGATAATTATAAATTGACATAACATCATATTGGTGGTGTATTATCTAGAAAGATCATTAATTCTATGAACTAGTATCGATAACCATTATTAACATACACCGTCCTCCTAACTTTTAACTGTGTTTGTCAAAACAATGTATGACACAGCGCCAAATAGTTCATCACAAAATACCAAAATAAATAATTTAAACTAAATCATAAAGTCGAGTTTATTGCAACAACTAAAAATGGATATAAATGTAGCAGTAAATATTTACATCTCTTAACGTGGATTGTGAAGTCACGTGCTCATGTTTATTGCATACGGATTATGACGAGTCTGTTTGATCCGCCATCTTGAATATCGGATGGGATGGCCATGTATTTTGATCGAAGTTTAGTCAATTTAGATCCTTCCAGAACTAGTTCGTAGTTTAAGTTTGTTAGTTAGCGTGTGGGTACTGACAGCAGGGTAATTGCGTTAGTTTGCCCAGGGACCACGGGTGGAACACCTTGACTAAGACATCTGTCTGCACTCAACTTTGTTTGATCTGAAGCTTGGTGTAATTGGAAATTGTCTTTTCTATAATATTGTATCGTTATGGATACATTGGATTACTTGGTGTGAAAGATGGACTTAAGCGTCTTAATGGAATGGAGTTAGTCTATTAGTGTGAAGTTGCAAGCAATTACAACGAAATTGAGAGTATGTTGGACTTTTTAGCACTTTGTAATTTTAGAGACAATAAGATTACAATAGAAATACACGGCAGGTGATTAGTGAAGTTGTATCCAAATAGTATATATTGATCATAATTAAACGCAAACGGATGACGGATTAGAATACATTGACACAGTCAAATTTAGTGATTGGCAATTACAAGACACGTTCTGAACAGGTTACTAAAGTGTGAAACTCAATGCATAACCATTCATCAAGCCAGTTAAAAATATTAAAAACCGAAATCAATCGACACAGAACAATACCTCGCCTCATTGATTTCCCTTTTACAGCACAACAGCCAACAGCACACAGCGATATTAAGATTTTACAGCCATTATCGTACAATTGGCATATCGTCCGCAGACAAACCAAATTTAATGGTCATCGGCGTTCCAGGGCCGCATTTGAACGAACATCGAGCTATTGAAGTACCCTCGTTCCATTGACGCCTGTGCACGGTTTATATGCAAATTGAATGACCCCCAATTCGGCTGAGTGAGATGACATCTTCACATTGGACGCATTAACGCTGTAATTGAGGCTCTTTGCACGATGCACGAGCATTTTTCAAATGGTTTTGATGGAGCTGGAATTGAATTTTGTATTGTTTGGGGATATTTTGTTATTAGTTTGATTGCATCGTTAATGTGTGTGTTCTAGTGGATCCGACTGAATCATGGTGTGTGGTTTGGTGTTTTTGATTTTATCATTTATTTATTTATTTATTAATACTTATTGTACACCACACAACTTAAAAAAAACATTTTAAAACAAAGCGCTAATATACATATGTGTAACAAGTGGCGGTCTTATCGCTATCAGCGATTTCTTCCAGACAACCTTAAGATGGACTGGAATGAACGGAAGCACGGAAGAAATGGGTGGTCACGGTATAGGGAAAAAGAGTGCAAAGAAACAAAACAGAATTTAAAGACGAAAAAAAAATGTTTTTTAATTAACATAAATAAACTACTTATAATATCAAGATAATAATATACTACATAAACTATAATAAATATGATAAATAAAATATTAATATAGGAGTTTTTTTTTATTCAAGGTGATAAGTAATGTTATCTAAGATGTTTTTTAAATGTGGCTAGAGATTTGGCTTTTCTTAGTGGCAGATCCTTCCACAAGCGAGCAGCATGAACCGTAAACGAATTACTAAGAAAGAACTACTATGCTCGGGAATTGCCAGTGTCAAATTTTCTGAGGACCTAAGTGAGCGTTCATGTGTGGTGCTAAGAAATTTAAAACGCTCTTTAAGATAGTGGGGAGTTGAGGGGTGGAAAAAAATGGTATACAAAAGTAAAAGAATACGAGTATTTCGGCGAAGGCGCATTGATAGCCACTTGAGTTTAAATTATTTTTTTTAATTATTTTAATTTTTTTTTATCCTTTATGTGTCGTTGGGTAATTATTAGGTCTTTGAGAACAACGAGCTCCATTTGGCAGAGCGCAAACAAACGTCTCGGGACATAAAAACTAAGTATTAGGAAGCAACGTGAGCAAGTAAGATGGAGGTTAATTTTATACAATTGAAGATTTTAAAGATATAAAAGAACAAACCAATCGGTCTCTGTTTATTTGAGAGACCCATAAATGTGGCCGAAATACACTTTGATGTAAGGGCAGAATAATACTAATACTCGTAGATGAGAATCAATCAATTCTTGAAACCGCATGCATTTGCAGACTGTACAAAATAAATCTTAATCTGCTGAGCAATTTTAGCGATAAAAAAGTACAGAACTTATTTCAAGCTAGTCCATCCAAGGGAGTTTACGGCATATCTTAAACTAATTCAAACCTTAAGACGTAGCACTCTCAAAGACATACAAACGTGTTGAAAGTTTGGAATCTAGCGCAGTCTCAAAAGGATGGAAACTTCTAGAGCAGACAATGGCTTATGCACAAAGGTAAGATCAATATTCAATTAGGAGAATTTGCATATAGGTAGCGCTTTAATGAAACATTTAGCCAAGCGTTCAGGTTGGACGCAAACTAATTTTCCCCGCACATTAGTAAATTACAGTCATTACGGATGAACTTCTACGGTATTGTATTTGTTTGTGGCCTGCCTTGCGTTACCTTAATCTGATTACTTTTCATTCCACGAAGTGAATTTTGTTTGCTAAGGTCATACTGACTCGGTTTCCGAACGTACCTTTATTAACAACCCGGCCTCATTTAAAATTAATTTAGGATACACTTAATTAAGTAAAGGGACTTCGTATAGGCGGGAAGTTATAATTAACATGTGAGCAAGTTGCCGTCGAAAATTATATTGAATTTTGCGACGTGATAAGTTAAATTTTGTATCCATCTAGATATAATTTATAGATAAATGGATATGTTTTGAATTTTTACTGACTTTCAAATACTGCGCATTGTTTGCGTAAAATATTTGAATCAAATTGGATTTAAAATCATTACTTTTAGCTAATCTAGTCTGTGGATGCTTTTTATAAGTCTTGCTGTCAGTGTGCTTCGGTACAACTATAACGCTGATGTCTCGGTTTCGGATCCCGGGTAGGGCATTGTTTCTATTTCGCCTTGAGTCAGAAATTTGTACCCGATAGGGAAAGAATGACTTTACCTCAATAAATAAATATGTTAAAATATGTACACCATACACCAGTTAAGCTGTATATTGGCAGATGGTCATTTACAAAGCGGTACTACCAAAAGATAATTCAAAATAGAACTAGTCTTATACAGGGTATATCAAGACTGCTACCGAAAACGAAGCCGGGTGGTAGTTTAAGCGACTTCAGACACAATGCAACAGAAAAAGTTGCAGAAAAAAAGCGACAATTTTTTTTTGTTATTTTTTTCTTTTGACTATATTTGGGTGGTAAATACATTTTTTCCTAAAATAATAGTGTATACCCTTTTATTTATAAATAATCTAAGATAGAAAAGTGTTTATAATATTATTTTAGCAAAAACTATGGATTTACCACCCAAAAATGACGATATTTAAAA
>WUWR02000071.1:85000-136384 GCA_009982885.2 Hyles vespertilio | reverse complement strand
GTAGTAGTAATGTGGGTGCGTAGCGGCATGAAAAAGATTGGAAACTCATGCCTTAGGCCTATAAGGTCATATAGTATACTAATTATAATGTTATGACGGCAATAACAGCTTCTAGATCCGGTTAGTAAATAACACTCGCATTATCAGTCTGATTAATATTATCAATCGTTTTAATATTATTAAATCGTTTTCAGCCGATTTTATTGCGTAGATTTGTGGATTTATATTTTTATAATTTTTTACGTAGTAAAATTACGTTTCATTTTTAATGAAGGCTAGGAATGGGCTTTTATTATAGAAAATAACTCGAATAGCTAATTAAATATGAAAAGTGTAACTGAAAACAACCTTGTTTTTAAGTAAGTATGCAAAAGTCCCTATTTTTTTCGTTTAGTAATATATGTAGTTATTAAACAATTTCTAATAATGATAACAAACAAATAATTTCATTTCGATATTATTGCTGGTGATATCATATCCCTATGCACAAAAACTCACGCACGATATCAATGGACCACTATCAGAAGTTTCTCGTAACCGGAGGGACGGCGGGTATTCAATGCACCGCGATAATGAATCAAACATCCTGTTCAAGTGCGTGGATACACGGGCCGTGTCGAGGGTACGTCCTATAATCTACGCAATGGACAGTGAATGATTTGAAATGTGACATTTCACTGTCAAGAATTTATTGAAACAAAGTCTGTATACCAAGACAATTGAACAACGTAAGTACTTTAGTTGGAAAGTCAGCGCTGGTATCTTTTGAACAGCTCCTACAAATACTACAAATACGAAATGCATGTAAATAAGATCTTAATGATGATTAATAGGTACGACATTCGTAATAATTGCAATGCAATTGAAATGATGTAGTGGCAAGATATAGTTATCTCTCATATACCTAAGCAGCCCGCAGTTGCACTCGGCAACATGGATCAAAAAAAAAAACCATCAATAGCCTCATAAATAGTCCTGACCCCACATTAAAATCAATTAAGTCTTGTGTCGTGGGCATCAGAAACTACGAAAGACTTTTCCGTCACACAAACATCCAGACCCTAAACAAATATTTCTGGGCTTCACAAACATTTATCTCGGTGCAGGGATCGAACCCACCCCTTGTTCACAATCGGCATCTAACCAACTGCGCCACGAAGGCTGTCAAATAGCACCTTAGTGTGAAAATGCGTTCTACCAATCTGCCGTACTCTTGTACGTGACCCAGATAATTACCGTAATACTATATCCATGTATTGCAGCTACAATGAACTTTGAAATGACTATAATTAACAAATGTTAATATAACTTTTTGTGATCTGTGAACTCGTGTGAATCTATGCATGACAAGTGTTTATGCTTGTACAATACAAATTGTATTTAAATCATATTTTTCCTTCCGCGACAGAACTAGAATGTTCGATATAAATGGACTTGTTCTTTTCATTTCACAGGTAACGTATTGCGACGCAATAGGTACATATACTTTACGCACATGTTTCAGAGTACCTACTTGTTTACTACGAGTTAACATAATGAAACACTGTCTTTTTTAAACATATGGCTTTATTATTCAACCACAATTTTATTACCCAGTTTAGTTTTCAAATGCAAATGTTTTGTCCCTTTACAACGACTTTTGAAATCAGTTTAAGAGCGTTTATACCCTGCACGCGCTTTTTTGGCTTAAAAACAGGACTTTTCAAATGAGTTAATAGCCCAATAAACAATTTCAAGGTAAAATAATTAGTACTTATTTTAGAAAAGGAAAACATAATAGATTGATGGATAAGTTGTGAGTACTATAAGGATTACTGGAACACAAGTTCGTTATTTAGGCTTTAAATGGAAATTTAGAAGCTTAAGATATCCGAAACCACTAAATATAAGATGAAAATAAAAAATATTATCCGACTAATAAGACCCTTATGAAGGGATTTTGCTGAGAAAAATAATCTTTTTGTGTTTAGTTGTTGAAAATAAAATTTAAACAATGCGAAAATTATTCAGAAAACTCTCGTCAAGAACATTTTTTTTTTCACCAACTTATCGTACATAATTGTTTATAGCAATTGCATAGTACAATAGAAGAACATCTTATCAATAAATTACCATTTTTATTTCACAAAATTAGTTTTCATGTTTTCTACAAATATTTTAAAGACCACTATAAAACACGCTGTCCGACGTGGATCAAATCAGACCGCCGCAAGGCCTTCTAGAGGGAGGACGTATCGCTCGTCGCTCCGGCCTGGCTGCAGTCGATTATGCCGCGCGTAGTAAAAATAGCCACGCGCGGAATGCGATTACCACAATCTTAGTACTTTGGTAGTAAAATATTTAATTATTTTTGTTACCATACAATGATTTTGTAGTGAGTATAAATTATGTTTCAGGTAATATAATGGGATGTAATTCCGAGGCTAAATTATGTTATCTATTGTAATATAAAATTAAATATATTCGTAATTGTAAGGGGTTATAAGGTCCTTAACACTATTTATGTTTCGAACAACGAAATGATTAATACAACGTCCGTAGTGTATACTGATTGAACACTGATTTGAATGCAACTTAACAATGTAATAATACGAAAATATGATTAGTATCCAAAATTTGTATTATTCTTTGCTTGGACAGTAATATTTGTCTACTTATAATGCAAATAAATATTGTTATGATATTATATTACAGTTACATTTCAATTGAATATTTGAAGCGCACGGATCAAAGTTGTTTGAGCCGATTGTATAGCGAGCCGACGCGGCAGCTCTACGCACACAGCTTTGGTCGCTTATGTATGCGTGAAATTAGCGAAGAAATACCTATAGTTGACTTTGCGCGCAAGGTGTATACGCTCTTAAGAAGACAAAACATTTTATAACTAAAATTCATTTTAAACCTGTCTGAAGAAATGCTGAAGAATAAGGCTTTATGAAAATATGCAATATGAAAACATGGCAACAGGTGACAAAATATGCATTTCATATGATTTTGATATGCTACTTGTGTACGTTTAAAACAGATGTAAGTATTGAAGTTTCCTATAGTTATTCTGACTAGTTACGTTTAGTGTCATTAGAACGACCTCCGTCGATCGCCAGGGGCATTAAATCTAAAGCAAAGATTGGATCGCATTCGTGAGCTATCTCACGTATATCTATTACCCACTGTATCTCATTTGAATCAAAGCACTATCATTTTTTTATATACAAATATTATTTCCCTGACTAATCCTTTGCATTTACATTCCTGAGATGTAGTTTAATTTATTCATTAATATCGTATGACTGGTTGACTCGTTCCAAGCCATGGCCATGACAACTCATTAACTTCATAATTACTTCCGTTCGACAAGCGGAAATGACGGCTTGCCGTGTTCTCTAAAGCATGGAGACCTCGTTTCATCAACTAGATCCTATACATTCCTGAGAGATCACTTGTTGACAAACCTGCATGGTAAGAAATCGCATTACATCCGATATACGTTTACTACGTTACAATAAAGACTTAGTTTGTAAGTGTTGAGGACCCAATTTTCATGTCGACCAATTGCAGGAAAGTGGGCTCCACATACAATACATTCTTGTAAAAATTTCTTTGGTGTGCAGGTCCCACAATGTTTTGCATCATGCGTACCCATGTATTTTATTGGTGTGAAAATTGGTACAGTATATTTACATTGGAACAGCCGAGAAAAACATTATGGATGTTATATTTGACAACTCTTCGTAAACAATAAGATTTCCCTCAAAGCAAAATGTAAACTTCAATTCTAAGAAAAAGCTGACTTGTTTTTCGAATCTCCGTTGGCCTGGGTGGGTAAAATGACAAATACTTTGCTGGCGGACTGAAAGCTACAAACGAGTCCGCCAACATGAAGACTAATTATTGATAAAAGAATGAGAAAGGCAAAATAATGTTTTGGTATAATAATAAATCTTAGAGAGATACACAAGATTTAAGTCACATCAATAATAAAATGCCGCAGATTTCCTAGCATATCAATATAAAATAAAATTCAATACGTCTTCCAATAAAATGACAACCAAAATAATCAAACAAAGAAATCTAAGACCGGATTTAGCGTCACAATCTGTAAAGTAGATATCTTGTTAAAGTGACGCCAACAAACGCACTGAAACCTTATCGAAACCTTGCGTATTTAGAGCACATAAACAATGTGTTGTAATCTCACCTTGTTGACATGCGGCGATATTCTGGAGAGCACTGCCTGCTTGGTCGTCTCCACGATGACCTTGGGTTGTTCCGCGACGATGGGCACGCGGCGCTCGAGCTGGTCGAGGGCGGCGGCGACCTTGGCGTCTCCAGCGGCCAGGGGAGCAGACACGTAAGGTGCCGCTGTGGTCGCCGCGAGCACCATGCCCGCTTCGGCGGTGGATAGTGCCCATTCCAGCAGCGAATGTGCTCCTAGTGGCGAAAAATACATTTTTACACATGAGTCGATGCATACAGAAGCTTACCATATGTCATCAGGGACCATTTGAAAAAAAAATCTGTTTAGCCATTTACCACCCAGTTGTTTGGCTGGTTTGGTTGTATGTTAATACAGCACCGAAATGAAAAATAAAAGGATGGCGGTATAACCGTAAAAAAAATACAAAATTATAACAAGGATGTTCTCAGGATGGCTTCGCGAACCAATTGGAATTATTTTAAGGGCCACCAGTATTCCGCGGACCACTCGTGACTGTACCACACCAATGGTACAGTCACGAGCATAAATATATTACTATGGGGAGATTGGAAAAAATATCTGTCCCAAGAACGAGTTCAATAATAGCTGACTGCACGTACAGTCAGCAACATAAGTCGCTGAACACTTCACATTTTTTGATAACCTTTTTATGAATTAAATTTGTACGTATTACTCTGTAGTCTTAAAATATAACCAAGTAAAGTCATCTATGCCGAGAAGTGCCATACGATATTGAAAATAATTATTATTTTGGATGATAAGACAATTCCAAATCTCGTGAATGTGTAGCGACTTATGTCACTGACTGTACGTTACAAAAATATCTGACAAAATTATGTGACGAAACATGTACATCAAATAATTGTGATAACCTTTGGAAGCAAAAATATGTGACGTTACTGGTGGCAAAATGTTCTGATCCCTTGTGGAAAGCAAATATATGTATCGTTTTCTATTTCTGTAATTTTCATTGATTCCTCACAAAGAGCATAAATATGTGACATCAACCAGGTGGCAATAATATATGACATCCCTACAATTTGTAAACAATAAAATCTTAGATTATATACTCGTCTAGATGACACATCACACCTCACCGCGCGGCTCAAAAAAAGTCTACCAAATTTTGTAGACTCGCTTCTCACGTACGTCAGTGTCATTTGAACTACATATGGATAACGTGCTCCCGAAAAATAATTAATTATGCCGGTTTGTGCTGTCGAATTGTATCGCAATTGTGTGGGAAAACTGTATAATAATACCAATATCACTTTCTATCGGTAACATTATTGTTAAACCACTATTATTTGAAGAAAACATGAACTTTTAATTCATTATTTTGAAGATGAGTTTCATTGGCCAGTGTTGTCAATTTATTACTAGGAAAATTTGTTGAAACTATGGGAGAAACTATAAAACACAAATATCATTACATAATATATCGATCAGAATAACAACAAGAAGAATGGCATTATTTATTGAATGAGTAAATAAAACTTACCTACACGATATTAATGAAACCCACGACGACATGCACTTCATAGTAATTTTATTAATTCTTTGCCTTGCATGTACCATTCAAAATTTCATAAACGGGGTACTGCTATTGTCATCTTTGAAGAAACAGCGAGAACTTATTCAAGGTCCTAATAATATTTTTAGACTACGGATTCCGTACTAGCAAATTGCTGGAGAGACATTACACAGCGGAAACGAAAATAAGACCATTCGTCATTTTACTTATGATGATTTATATTTTACATAAATACAGAAATCAGATAAGAGCCCAGGCAATAAATCCAAAGAGTTAATTCTATTCGGAAACAAACACTAGGAGATGGGTTTAGATCTTTATTGTTTTTACTAAAATGCGTTATAAATATAATTAATAGTGTGATTACTTTAAATAAAGAAAAAATATTTATTTAACCTATTTTGTATATCAAATAATGGGGAAAAGTTAAGTTAATAATCTGGAGTAGGCATCCCTAAACACACACACCTTGACAGTTGGATTACAATAATTACACGACCGGTACTCACACATATCAACGAAAGTGAGGACACTTTTAGCGCATCGTTTGTTGACATTGCTCAATCTAGACGAGTATGTAATCTAAGAATAAAATGTTTCTTATGTATAGCGCCAGTAAAGTGTTTTATTGAATAGTATTAGAATGATCTATTTTGGCGTGGAAAGAATAAGAACAATAACACCCTATGAATATTTTTTTTTACATTTTTATTTGCCTTATCAACTTAATGAAATAATTATTTAATTCATGATGTATACGTGTAATAAGTGGAAGGGAAGTGGACCAGTATCAGCATCGTTGAACAACTGTTCCATTCCAGTGGCCAACCTTCAATGTCGAACAGGCACTCAAAGAAAAATAATGTATATTCAAGTATACATACTGGGTATATCAAGACTGCAACCAAAAACGAAGCCGGGTGGTAGTTTTAGTGAGTACAAACACAATGCAACTAAAATTTTCGCAAAAAAACGCGACAATTTTTTTTATGATTTTTTAAATATCGTAATTTTTGTGTGGTAAATCCATATTTTTTTGCTATAATAATAATTTAAACTCTTTTATACCTTAGAGTCCTTATAAATAAAAGGGGTAAACACTATTATTTTAGGAATAATAGGAAATAATAGGAAAAAAATAACAAAATCGCTACTTTTTTTAAACATTTCTGTTGCAATGAGTCTGAAGTCACTAAAACTACCACCCGGCTTCGTTTTCGGTAGCAGTCTTGAGATACCTGTATATATGTTATGGGCCAAGTGATTAATGCAGGCAGTATTCATAATGCCCGGGCAGTATGAAGCTGCAGAGGTGAGCATGGGTGCCTATCTTTTGTTACGCAAGGGCAAAGGGGCTGAACTTCCCGTAGCGCCGGAGACGATGCAGAAGCTAATTTGTATTGACAACAAGTGTTTTAAGGGCTTGGTTGCTATAATAGATATTTCTCAGGAATGGTGCGTTACCTTTTCATGGGAGTGGTACCAGGGGAGGTGCGACACTCCCCATCCCCCTCCACTCCTCCTAACCCACTCCGTCGCGCTGCCCTATTCTAAATTCTACCACTTCGGCTCATTTTGATTCGCTTTACATCACTCTGCCCAATAGGCACTTTGCATTATTCATAATGCCCTGGCAATTTGATAAATTGATTGGTTATAATCACATTGCCCGCTCTTATTGGGCATTATTCATATTGCCCGGGCATTAGGAATAATGCTCGATTAATCACTTGGCCCATAACATATACATAATGAATTAAAATCGAGTATAGCCACCATTTGCATTAATTACGTCCTGTAGCCTCTCTGGCATTGACGAAACCATATTAGCACACACTTGTGAGCCTCGGAGTGACTCCCAAATGTCAAAGGCGTGACAACGTAGAAAGTCATGAGATCGAACCTGGGTTGGATCCCATTGTTGGATCATTAAACCCCACAAATTCTCAATGGGATTCAAATCAGGGCTCTTTGGAGGAAAATTAATTAACTTTAAAACCTCTCTTTGAGTATTAAACCACTCACGAGTTATTCTAGAGTTATGAATGGAACTATTGTCTTGCACCACATAGATAGGTGCCATTTCAGGGTAACTGATACGCGTTGTTGGTAGTAAAATATCTGACAGTATTCCAGTATATTCCACGCTGTTAAGGCAACCAGTTATCTCACATAATTCACCGGGTCCCGCTGAAGACATCCAGCCCCAAACACCGCAAGTGATACGTCCAGACCTCCTGTCTTCTAATATGTTTGTTGTATTGTATCGATACATATATTTGCTTTCCACAAGGGATCAAAACATTTTGCCACCAGTAACGTCACATATTTTTGCTTCCAAAGGTTATCACAATTATTTGATGTACGTGTTTCATCACATAATTTTGATGCCACTTCATTATGCTGATAATGCCTGATAATGTCAGACATTTTTGCAACGTACGTGCAGTCAGATATTATTGAACTCGTTCTTGGGACAGATATTTTTGCCAATCTCCCCATAGTAATATATTTATGCTCGTGACTGTATAGGCGAAAGGATAGGCAGACATGCCAATAACGTTTCAACGAGCTCGTTGTTCAAAGATGTAAATAGAGCTGAGCCTGACATTATAATATCAGGGCCAATTATATATCAGTGCCGGATAATTCAATAACAATAACATTGGTAATACACTAGCTAATGGTTTTGTTGTAAATATTAAAATGTGCTGACGATAATTTTGACAATATGGATATGAATGTCAATAACACAAATATAGCATACATATCTGAATTATTAATTTGGTAAATACCTACCAGTTACAATCACGCGAGTTTCAATAAGATCGCTGATTATTAATTTAATGCAACCCACCGACCTTCTAGCAACTACTCTCTAGATTGTGCAGTAATGGGTAAAAATATGCTGGTACTTGGTAACTATCAATATGTATTTAGGTATGCATACTGGATGTAGTGGGTATGTCACGGCTTACCCAGTCGTAAACAGTTATTTAATTTTATCCATATACATATTATGTACTTTTTGTTTTTATATTGCAACCTTTATCCTTAAATGTTAATGCAATTACCACTTGGAGTGGTTTACATGATGATAAATCAAAACCGCCCATTTTTTTATGCAATTGAACTGTATAATATGTCTGCTTAGGTGGCGTAGTTGTACTGAGACACGATTACAATGTATAGGTATCAGGTTTGAAACCGGGTCGAGCAGTGATATTGGAATTTCTATTCTTTAATAAGCCACATGTGAAACGAGAGGCCGCGGGTTCGATCCCCGCACCGAGAGAAATGTTTGTGCGGCCTACAAATATTACTTTCGGGTTTTTGAGACCGAAAAGTCTCTCGTAGTTCCTACTACCTGCGACACAAGACTCTATCTTAGTGTATAGTAAGGACTATGTATGTGATTTTTGGATGTTATTTATTTATTTATTCATCAGCCTGGAGTCTGGAATTAGTCCGATATGACGATAGACTCGCACCCTATCATATCGTGGGAATACACAAGGCAAAACGTGAGCGTACTGGTAGAACTTTTGCCTACCTCTTCTTGGAGAAAGGCATGAGTTTATGTATGTACGAAATGTATGTAAATAAAATTGAAGTCATGTCTTGCAAATTTAAAAAGTTGTAATGTGCATTGTGAATTTAATTGAAAATAACCCAAACACTCACTGTGCATATTGCTAGTTGGGTGCTGAAAATATAATTAGGTGCATATGTCAGGTAGTCTAAATTAAATGATGATTCATCATATTGAGTGTGATGACCTAAATGTTGCAGTATAAGAACCAAAATTAGAATACACATATTTGCATAATGTAATAAAATGAAATGAAATTGATTTATTGGTCACATAATCAATTAAATAGTTTGTATGCCAACTCAATACACAGTACTCGTTCTCTATTTACAAAATATTAGGTATAACTTTTTTATATTGTATTTATTTGGTTTACAGTAGTTTGCTTGTTTATTTAATTTATTAATATTTTGTGATACTGAAAATTTTTTCCAGGAAATACATTATTACATTAGTCAATCTCTAAATGGACCACAGTATTACTAAAACAACAAATAATGTAGTTGTATCTATAAAAAGTATTATCTGTTGTTCACTAACTGTGAAAATGTTATTAAAATGGTAGTGCATGGTATTTTAGGATTAATGAATAAAATGAGAGCATATAGGGTGGAAATACTGAAGGAAAATAAAATAAAGGGCACATATTATATGCTTGATAGGGCAAATTAAATGTTATTTAAAAAGTGGGGTTTTAAATCTCATATTATGATGTTGAACTAATTACATCTACAGAAAATGCTTGGATGAGTGACACCTACCCTGTCCATAAAAATATAAGTGTTGAAAGATTTTTCACAGTGAATTGTTGAATTAGTTAGTAGTTTATACAAAAATAACATACATATCATATTATGTGTATGAGCCAAATGTTTCTTTAAGGTAATTGTATTTGTAGAGCTGAAATGTGTGTTTATATTCAGGGATTCAATAAAATTTCCAAATCATCCAGATACATAAATGCAACCTTAAAAACACAAAATACATCCAGATCTTTGTAACTGATATTTGTTCTCACCTTTGACTTTGCTGTAGAATGCTCCGACATGCCCAACAGCTGCGCCAACAGCTGGCAGGGCCATTGCCTTCTGCACGGACTGCAGTTGTGGCAGTGATGTTGGTGCTGAACTTATTTCTGTCGCCATCTACAGATAATGCATATTGTTTTAAATTACCCTCAAATCTAATATTTTCTCCAAAGTTTACATTTTTATTCACTCAATTTATTTCACATTTTATTCAAAATTAAAGTGAAAAAACACAACATATATGCCATTTATTGAAAGGAAAATAAAGTGTCGTTTTTGTAAGATTTTGTTTTCGGATCTATATTTCTTTGTCAGTGCATATTGTATTCTGGTTCTTTAAACTCATTCAAGCAAATGGTATGATGTGGGTTTGCTGGTGAATTAACAATATTTTCTGAATTTTTTAACTACAGAAACTATTTATAAGAGGGAAAAATTATACAATTCATTAATAAATGCAGTTGGCTCTTCAGATTACCTATAAGTTTATTATTCTACATATTCCATAAATGTTACAGAGAAAGTTAAGTTACACAACCTATAAGGATGTCAGTTATTATTATAATTTATTCTTTGCATACAATTTAAGTGCACTTAGGTTGCAATTAATATGATTAGTATTCTGCTAAATCCTTTACATTTATATGGCATACAAACATACATATTTAATTTTAGAGAATAATAGGGTAGAATAAGGTGGTTGACACCAGAATGTGATAATGAAGTATATTATTTATTTGAGGGGTATTAAATTAAAGTATCACTTTGAAAGAAGAAATTTACAAATAACTATATACTAAGGCAATGTTTCTACTTTCTTTCTATACTATTATATAAGGTTAAACCTTTTATACCAGTTATGATGTGAGATGTATAATGTTTTTGTAAGTAATGCATAGCAAGGAAGATTTAAAATTTAGAAACTTCTTCCAATTTAAACAATTGCTGACAATTTCAGACTTCATTTCTCAATGCGAGGGTAGATGTAAAAGATAAAATTGTTACCGTTATTTTAACAATTTCGAAAAATAATTCGCTATAGATTGGCTGCCCGATAGCAAAATAACACAAAGTTTGTAAGAATCGTGTAAACAATCACTGTGGCTGTGCCAAGAATGCACCGGGATATGCCGTAATAGCGTAATTAAGCTACAAGGATGCACGGTCTACATACCAAATTTCAAATATTGTAAAAACTTTAATAACTAAAAAAAAAACAGTTTTAGAAGGTATGCAACTTACATTTTCTTTTTAATTTTCAGAAACCCAATATTACTTTCTACTTTAATGAGCACTGTACTAATCACTCGGTATGTTAACTCTGTAAGCACTGGATGAGAAATGCATGAAACGAATGTATTTTATATTATGAACTGTGAATCAACAATGTTGGACTTTGGCCCAATGACGAAATAAACCAACAAAAAGTGTTATGGCCAGTGTTGGTTATATATTTTAGTCGGCCATCAGTGTATCGGACGATTACAGAATATCGCCTAATCTATATGAAACAACAAGCTTTTGCTCGCGGCTTCGCTCGCGTCTAAATGTATTATTATTAATTAGGTATAGTTTTTGCGGCTTTACTTTTGTTTAGCAAGTGTAAAAAATGAGGGCCTACAAAACTTCTTTATACACAATGTTCTTGAACTTACTTAACTATTATAGTAGTAGTTCTGATACCTACGACAAAAGACTCAATCTTGTCAGGTGAGGATTTTGTATGTGACTTTTTATGGTGTCAGGATTATTTATTTTTATCCCCTATTTCATCCACTTAGGGGTGGAATTTATCATAATCCTTTCTTAGGGAATGTTCACGTCATAGTAGCTTTATGCATGCTAAGTCTCAGCCCGATCGGTTTAAAATTGACAAAATTTCATACAAATTTTCATCCCCTATTTTGTCTCCTTGGGGGTAGAATTCATTAAAATCCTTTCTTAACGGATGCCTACGCCATAACATCTACCTGCATGCCAAATTTCAGCCCGATCCGTCCAGTGGTTTGGCCTGTGCGTTGATAGATCACTATGTCAGTCAATCACCTTTGAATTAAATATATTTAGATATGGCGCCAGGTCATTCCTATTCTTATTTGAATCGCATTATAATTATATGTCATATTTGGATTACGTAATTATAGTCATGTTTCGGAGTTTCATACTAAGCTCAAATGGTTGCGGGTTGCCCATACGATTTCGCCGGAATGGTCATATTCTTTCTCTTCTGTACAATATATTGTTTAAACCTGTTATCCCCTCTTATCTTAAAGATCGAATTAACTGCAGCAAAAAAATGAAAGTTGTAAAACTGATGACATGAATGGCTTGAAAATTATAATAATCTTTAAAAATATATTTAAAACGTATTGAGTTGACATTTAGGCGATTATGACTATTATTTATACTAGTATCTGCATGGAATATGGACATCACTAGGTTTCCAAATGTCATAAAAAGAAAAGAGATAAACATAGCGCTGCGCTGTATGATAGTAAAGGAAGCCATACAAATGGAAAATTAAGAAGTCGTACGTTTTCACGTTTTCAATTATTTTCATTTCCTCTAAACAAAAGTATTAATATGAATTAAACATCATTAAGCTTATGTGCTATAAGTAGTTTATTTTGAAATGGTGTTTTTATCGCATGGCAAATATTTGTGATTTTGATCAAATAGACAATCTCAAATGTGCATAGTTGGACGTCAAATGCCAAAGCGAACATTGATTTGTGGAATGGGGCCAACACCTACACATTTATAAACAAACATTGGATGAGATAGTGCACCTGATTGGTGGACGGACACACTCCGCATTGTATTTGTGACTTGGGATAAAGTCTTTGAATATTAATTTTGTGAGTTTAAAATGTCCTGGAACAATGACGTTGTTCTAGAATTTTTACAATTATACAGACGAGAACAGCTTGTCTGGGATCCGAAGCATCCTATGCACAGAAATAGAACAGAAAATAACGCGGCATGGCAAAGAATACAGTCATCTCTAAGCATTAACTGTTCTATTGTTGATCTTAAGAAAAAGAAGGAATCACTAATGACATCCTTTAGAATGCATTTAAATAAGAAGAAATCTCAAGATGGTTACTGCACAACTTGGTTCGCTTATCCCCTAATGGAGAGTTTTCTTGGCGGGAAATACGAATGTGATAGCACCAACCAATTGGAACAAGAGGTGAGTGAATTTTGGTAAATGTTGGAGTTAGTTTGGTCCAATTACGTAACAACTTATGGCCATATTTTACTTGGACGTCTCATGTGTGTCACACATTACAAACATTCGCCCATACGGATGGAGATTGGAGTATGTTAAACGCTATTGCTGGTTACTATTAATTTGATGTACGATTTAAATTTAAATTTCATAAATATCAATACTGATAATTGACTTCTTGTTATTTCAGTATTATAACAACCCAGTAACATATACACAGCAAGGTATACCGGATCATAACTCGAGCAAAATTATGGGCGTCCATGATAAAAAACAAAATAAAGTCATATCTTCAAACAGTTCTAAAGCAAAAAGCGGAAGTAACTCGGACTATATTTACTCAAAAAAACAAATGGACGATGCTGTTAGTTATTTAAAAAGCGAAGCCGGTGAGAAGAGGGAAATGGACGAATACGAATTGTACGGACAATTATTAGCGAAAAAATTAAGAAAATTAGATGAACATCAACGGGACGTCGCTATGCATGAAATCGACAATATCATGTTTCGCGCTAAAATGCAAAGTGGACCCACGCAGTCACGGAGTTACTCTTCCTCGCCCTCTCCAGTTCCTAGAAAGCTTAAATCCCCCATTTTTATTATAGCACAGCAAAGTAATCAACAATATGAAGACGAAAACACGCCGTATCAAGATCACATGCAGGCGCAACCACCGTCTTAGCATCAATAATAATTTCTTGGTACTGACTGGGTTAGTCTGTGGTACTGTCTGATGAAGGAAACGATATACCAAATGGTACGTGATACCACGGAGAATATATGGTATACTCCTAATAGTATAGTATGTGAATAGTAGGTGTAGACTATTTATGAAATGGTGCCTATAAATTATAATTCGTGCAATAAAGTTAAATATTACGTCATCGTGACGATAAAACTGTTAATAAAATATCTTATGATATATAACCTGTCTGTAAGATATAATTATTGAAATAATATACAAATAAATAATCCTGACACCATAAAAAGTCACATACAAAATCCTCACCTGACAAGATCGAGTCTTTTGTCGTAGGTATCAGAACTACGAGAGACGTGCGGCCCACAAATATTTATTTCGGGTCTGGGTGTTTGTGATACCGAAAAGTCTCTCGTAGTTCCTGATACCCACGACACAAGACTTGGCCTTAGTGTGGGATCAGGACAATGTATGTGACTATTGGGTGTTATTTATTTATACTTTCCGGTCACACAAGTCACAAACACCCAGATCGGACACAAATGCCTGTGGATCACACCATACAATTGTATGGGTGCGGGGATCGAACCCGCGGCCTCACATTTCACAGCCGGCGTCTAACCAACTGCGCTACGGAGGTTAAGGCCAAAAGTAATAGCCAGGTTGAATATTCATGTTGCACTGACCCAGACATTTATTTATCTTAAAAATTAGCATCAAGAATTCTAAACACTATTTATAGCATAACCTTGAACTCATCCGGTTTAATTCAACTTTGAGGAGAAACTAAAATTATTCGGCTGATTACTCCCGGAAGCCTAGAAACATCCAATTTTAATTACAGATTAATAAGTTCACCCAACAGAATCGGGCAGTCGTGATCCCATAGTAAAATCCTGTCGTGGGTATCAAAAAGTACGATAGATTTCCGTTCTCACAATATTCCAAAAAAAAATATGGCTTATCTTAGTTTCAGGATCAAACCTGCAGCCTTCCGTTTCACAAACCGATTCTAACCAACTACGTTACAGAGATTGACAAAGTAGTTCCTCTGGAGGTTTCTAGCTTATTTAATTATATGGTTGGGCTGGTAGAACGACCACGTGGTTTGGTTTATGTTACAGCAGGCATCCACGACGACTTCCCCCAAGAAGGAATAGCTAACGCAGAATTAATTTGTAGATCCGCTAATTATATCAGTGTTATTAACAAATTACATTATTATGTCCCATATTCCGGTAATTATCTCAATATCACTATCGGGCAAAATTCTTAGGTAACTCCCAAACTGTGCGACGCGACGACGTGGCTCATATTAGTATTACGCTTTTGATGTGGTTCTGTAGATTCAGAAAATCATGATCCACAATTAGTATAATCAGGGCATTGAAATTAAGAGTGATTTATAGCACGTCAATGAATATTTAATACCTGACCAAACCTAAGTGACCCTGACCATGGGCGTAGCCACGGTGGGGCAGAGTGGGGCACTTGCCCCACCCTGGCTTTGACCTGTAAGGTACCTAACCAAACCTAAAAAAATAAATTATCTAGGTAAACTACTAGGCAGGTGAGCAATAAGTGTTTAAATACAGATAGAAGGTGTTATAGGGTGTAACCTTGTACAAAAAAAATACCGGGGTAAGACGTGGATACAGTTTGCTAATTATATATTATTTTAGAGTTTAGACTGCTGCCCCACCCTGAGCCCATGGCTGGCTACGCTCATGTCCCTGACCCTACACACTACATGGTACTTATTTGATGATTGATCTAGTACCAAGATATTGCGTCATTTTATACTTAATTACAATGTGTGTGTCTACAATCACTTGAGCAGAATTAGACTTTGATATCTTAGTCATCAATATGAAAACCCTAGCACGTTCTGACGTAGGGTACAAAGTCCAGTGTAAACAGCAACGTGGCCCAATAGAACATTCGATAAGGGATTAATATTGACTGAGTATGAGTAATCGTAAAAGAATACTCAGACAACAAATTTCCCATTAGCGCATTCTTCGACATCAGGTCAAAGTTCAGTTTTTTTAAGCTATTGCATAGCTTCTATCGCGGGCCTTGAGCGTGGAGACAGAATCCAGAAATTCTGTAACGAAAATAACCTAAGTCCGATCGAAATTTAAATTTAATATTTTTATACTGATTCAAATATGTGCCAGTACTTTAAAATGCGAATTGCAAAGCTATTGCGTGATTAATTGTAATCTAACCTCTTTCGATATTTAGTTTTGCCATCTATCGATGAATAGCAGAACTTTTAATGACTTTTTTTTACACGCTTTATATTAGCTTCAATTGTATGTTTAATTTTATTAATTTATACACTTTATTGCACAAAAAAAATACAAATAAAATGAAAATTACAATCATAAAAGTACAATTGGCGGTCTTATCGCTCAAAGGCAATGTCTTACAGACAGCCATGGGATGGATTTGATATAAGGATAATTAGAGGGCAGTCGTAAAGTGTAAAGGAGTTTGGGGTGCAGGAGGATAAGTAATTGTTGCAAACACCCCACGCTTTGTAACAATAAAATATATGTATTTTACTCCAATTTCTTATCTTAAATTCAGTATCAATTATTTTTACTTTTTTAGTTGTATATCTTATTAAAGCGTGTATTTTAGTTTTTTTTAACTATTATTTTTATTGCATTGAATGGCGGGACGAGCAAGCCGTTCGCCTGATGGTAAGCGATACGACCGCTCATAAACAGTAGCAACAATCCACTGCGCTCGCCATCCTGAGACATAAGATGTTAAGTCTCAATATGTCCAGTAGTTGCTCTGGCTACAATGCCCTTCAATCCGAAACACAACAGTGCATTTAAGCAATGTTGTTTCACGGGAGAAATAGACATTGCGGTGGTACCTACCCAGATGGCCTCTCACATATGAGAGACCTACCACCAGTAAAACCAGTGACTTTTTGAACTTAGAGTATATATATATATATAGAGGGAGCGCTGGTATTTCAAAAACGTAGATAAAAATGGTGGTACCGGGCCACCTTTTTCTGCCCTCCTATTGGCTAATATTTGAACTGGTTGTGCAACATACATAAATTAATTTGAAAAAAAAATTAAAAATAAGTAGTTTAGGTCTATTTAATTCCACTCAAACTCGTTTTAAAAGGATAATAGCTAAATATAATTTCGGCTATCAAAGGAATTTATAGCAATTTATTGCTAAATAATTAATTTAATTTTTACTAATATAGGAGCACTGCCAACATTACGAACAAGAAAATATCTACGTTTTTCAAAACGCGAATGTATGACAGCGCGCCCTCTATATATAAATACTCTAAGTTTTTGAAATATCACGCTTGTCTCTTTCGTTCAGGAAACCGCCTCTAGGTGGCATTGGTTGTATCGGCGTTACTGCGCATGCGTAATCCCCCTCTTCGCCCCGCAATGTGGTGACTCATGCCTGCTTAGAGTTTCGGTGTTAGGGCACCTCCTCTTTGTATTTACTTCATGGTACGACTCTTCGAAGCTCGCACGTACAACAGTGAATATCTGTACAATTAATATCAAAGAAAAACAAAGGAAAAAAATACTGCATAAATAAAAAAAATTACATAAGTTGATAAAAAATGCTATTCAATAGCTTTACCGCGGCAGTCTCCGAGTGCCACACGTTTTTTTTTTATTGCAATGAATGGCGAGACGAGCTTGCCATTCGCCTGATAGTAAGCGATACTACCATTACTCCTTAGTCTGTGATACTACCGCTCATAAACCGTAGCAAAACCAAGCACCTTGAATTACAAAGCAATACTCGGTATTCCACTACGCTCGCCGTTCTGAGACATAGATGTTAAATCTCAATTATGTCTAGTAGTTACTCTGGCTACAATATCCTTCAATTCGAAACACAACAGTGTATTTACACTGCTGTTTGGGGAGAGACATATAAATTTCGGTGGTACCTACCTAGGTGGCCTGTCACGTATGAGAGACCTACCTATTTATTAAGCTATTTATATGCAAAAATAAGTTATTTATATACGAAATACTTAGTTCTGTATCTCGTTTGGATAGGGAGACTGCAGAGCGACAACGCTTCTGACGTTTGGTCCATCCATTGAGCTATTACAACTGGCGCGGACGCGTCGAAGAAATGTTGTGCTCCCTTAGCTATTATAGGTCAAGTCAGCACAGCATAGCTGATAGCATATCAGATGAGATGGCGAGCTCAGTGGAATTCCAAGCATTTCTTTATAATTAAAGGAGTTGTTTGGTTCTGCTACTGTTTATGAGCGATCGACGATCGTATCGCTTACCATCATTCCTGCTGCTGTGGTTGTGGTGCTGTGGTCTATTCTTTGGGCGAACGGCATTCTGGAGTCTGAATCATATATCGCACCTTTAGATTTAATGACCTTCTATTATTGAGAAAAGATGATAATATGTAACATAATGCCGACATATTCCCTTACATATACCTCATACTGTGACTAATTATAGGAAAGGTTCTTTCTTTATACGAACTGCGAACTACCTGAACGAACTTGCTGACATAAATGACCTAGATATACCGGGTATCTCAAGACTGCTACCGAAAACGAAGCCGGGTGGTAGTTTTAGTGGCTACAAATACAACGCAATTAAAAATTTCGCATAGAAACGCGACAATTATTTTTTATGATTTTTTAAATATCGTCATTTTTGGGTGGTAAATCCATAGTTTTTGCTAAAATAATAATTTAAACTCTCTTATATCTTAGAGTATTTATAAATTAAAGGGTATACACAATTATTTTAGGAAAAAATGTATTTACCACCAAAATAGGGCATTAGGAAAAAAATTACAAAAAAAAATTGTCGCTTTTTTTTGCAACTTTTTCTGTTGCATTGTGTCTGAAGTCGCTTAAACTACCACCCGGCTTCGTTTTCGGTAGCAGTCTTGATATACCCTGTATTTAATTCAAGCTCGACTACTTTTAAGCGTATCCTGGCTGACCACTGGTTTCAATTGTTTCCCTGACTGCTCATTGTTTGCATATGTATCGTTATACTCGTATTTTAATGATTAGTCTAGTTTTAATAGTTAAGTTTTGAAATAACAAGCTTTTTGACGTGACAACGTCTTAAATTAGGTTGCGGCTGGGAGTCACTTATGAAAAAGTGTAACGCCCGGTAACGTAACGATGCGCGCGCAGCACTAGAGAATTATTTTCAGTTTCACCCACTTTTTCCAAAATTGTCCCATAGCCCCCCCCCTGCCTTCCCCCACCCTTATTCCGAAATAGTGCCTATCCTAGCCTCCCCACGAAACCTACCCCCCCCCCTCCTCTACCCCCACCCCGAAAATTTACCTCACCCCCCCCCCAATCCTATCTCGGCCAACATAGGTCGTAGACCCACCGAGTTTGGTATCCTCGGAACCGTCTTGGTGAGGGCTACAAATTGACCCCGCCAGAAATCCCAAATTACGCAAAAAATTACCCCCCCAAAAAAAATATTTTACCTCCAAAAAATTAATTTAAGTTAGCCTCCCCACGAAACCTTCCTCCCCCCCCTCCCTTACCCCCACCCCGAAAATTTACCTCACCCCCCCCCCCAATCCTATCTCGGCCAATATAGATCGTAGACCCACCGAGTTTGGTATCTTTGGAACCGGCTCGTTGAGCTCTACAGATTGGCCCCAACCAAATCCCCAAATTCCTCCCTCTCTCCCCTAAAATATTTGTCCAGGCATAACTCCGTCATTTCTTAAAGTAAACCCCCCGTGTTTGGAGTCAGAGGAATCGTCTTGACGAGCTCGACAATCGAGAGCAGGCAAAATACGATTTTTCTTATTGACGTGACAACGTCTTAAATTAGGTTGCGGCTGGGAGTCACTTATGAAAAAGTGTAACGCCCGGTAACGTAACGGTTCGCGCGCAGCACTAGGTTACACACAGAATTAGGCGCATTGAATCGGCGCATGCTTGTGTCTCTGTCTTTGTCTTTCTCGAACGTTCTTGGCGTTGGAAAAACAAGAAAGCGTCACAATACAAGTTCACACGTGTGGTTAAAGTATCGTCAGCTGTGTCTGTAGTGAAAATATGGAGTGCTTAGATTCGTCATTACATGTACAATGTTTTAGTAAACAAAATATACAGGGTATATCAAGACTGCTACCGAAAACGAAGCCGGGTGGTAGTTTAAGCGACTTCAGACACAATGCAACAGAAAAAGTTGCAAAAAAAAGCGACAATTTTTTTTTTGTAATTTTTTTCCTATTGCCATATTTTGGTGGTAAATACATTTTTTCCTAAAATAATAGTGTATACCCTTTAATTTATAAATACTCTAAGATATAAGAGAGTTTAAATTATTATTTTAGCAAAATCTATGGATTTACCACCCAAAAATGACGATATTTAAAAAATCATAAAAAATAATTGTCGCGTTTCTAAGCGAAATTTTTAATTGCATTGTGTTTGTAGCCACTAAAACTACCACCCGGCTTCGTTTTCGGTAGCAGTCTTGAGATACCCGGTATTTCTATAGTTAAAATTTGTGCAATTCTTATTTTCATTCAATTCCTTGTTCCTATTGTGCAATTTAATTATATTCATATCAATAAATATTCTACCGAGAAAAAGACGTTGTCACGTAAAATCTTCGCCCGTAAAACCGACTTTACAGGCAACCATTTTTTTTCTCTTTTGACACATAAATGCGAAAACTTATAAATGGTTTGAAGATTACTAAATTGTGTTGTATATAGGCATAAGATACTGTTTGTTTTCCTAAGAAAATGAAATAAAATAAAAAAATGTATTTATGGAAGATACATCTCGAAGACCGATTTATACATATTTCTGCTTTTCATGCGTCAATAGGTCCTTTAATAACGGGTCGGTAGATCATTTTGAGCCAAAATAATATGATTAAAAGCCAAAATCCATATTTTTTTTTATTAAGGGTGCGATAAAGTAATGCACTCTGTACGGTGGACTCGCCATTCATTGCATCACAGACATTGCTGTGGACATTGCATAAAAAAAAACGGAACCAGCTGATTGTCAATGACCACGTTCCGAATCCATTTACCTAATTTACACATTCAGCATAAAATTTATTGCATTCTTGTCTAGCACGCTCAATTGGGATTGTTCTCACTCTGTCTCACCAACATCGATTCATATTGTTTTTGATTGTCAAAAGTAATAGACACGAGAATCATAACAAAGAAATAAAAATACTTTTGAAAATCAATCACGCAGTTAATAATTGAGTTTAATTTATTAATGAATGGCTAAACGACTAATGAAACAATGGCTACTTTGGTAAAGGAGAAACATAAACAGGTAATTGTGCATTTATTAAAGAAATAAGTGACGAAAATGTGATGAAACGTAGTATTTTGCTTATTACCTACGATTTACATTTTCAGAAAAAGAAATCAAAGGACAAACAGCCTAAAATAAATTTATTTGAAAATGTACCAGAAACTTCAAATATTAGTGAAGTATCAACCGAAAATCCTGTTACCAGCACAGTCAAAATTTTGCATCCCATATCTGACTTAGAGGTACCTGCCACTTCGACTGGAGAATCAAAAACTATTGAAGCAATACATGAAAATGTACCTGAGACAATGTCTCCCCTTTTGGAAACTCCGTCTGTAGAAACATATGAAGAACCATACCAAAATAAAGAGTCTGGTGATGTGATAAATGTGAATGAGACACCTGAAACAGAAACTAATTTCAAAGATTTAACAGGGAAATTAAAACGAATGGCGATACCTCAGGCAAACGCAGAACTTAGTGAGAAAAGGAAGAAAGAATTAGAGGACTGCAATGCTTATCTCACAGCTTCCAGTAAATCAAATATACAAGCTATGAGTGAGGATGTGCAACATGAAGTTAGTCAAATTTCCACAGATTTTGAGCAGTTTTCTTCAGATTGTACAGAAACAGAGTTTGAGACAACTCAGGATTTTAATATGATCAATACTTCTGAAGTTGCAGAACCCTCGGCTCCAATGTTAATAGAAAGTATATTTCAGGGACAATCTTCTGTTTGCAGTGATTCGCAAACAGAGTTCATTGTTCAGCATATCAAGCCTAAAACACAGTGTTTGCCTTTAGAGGATGCAATACGCCTGTTTGGAGGTAAAGAGATGGCTGAGGTGCAATCAATGAGTGAGAGAGAAGAAGCAATAGTGGAGGCAGGTCCTGTGAGTGGCCCTGATCATCCTTTGGTGGATTTATTGTCTACATTTAGGTAAAAAGTGTTCTAGTAATGCTAGTATACATGGGCAGTTCACAGTCTGTGTAATGCTGTTGGTTGTGAGAAGACTAATATTTGTGTTATCCAAAATTCATGTGTGAGTGTTGTAAGACCAAACAAAATTGTAGTTTCTAATACCAACAATTTTTTTCTTAATGTGGTCACAGTACTGTGTTAGGTATAACTTATTGTTAGGTACAATTATAAAGATATTTGATTCTTATTTAGAAATTGTTTTAGAAATAAATTTGTAACATATTAGTTACATAATAATTTTGTTTCCAGATCAGCATTAATATCCGTGGAACGTGAGCGTAATGAATTATTTTACAAAGTTAATGAAGAAGAGAGATGCCGAAATGAATTGTGGAGGATAGAAAGACTCAGCATAAATATGTCGGAGCTGTGTCCCTGCGGGGCTAGAGTGTACTTCAAAGGTTCATATGATTATGCAGTGCTGCTCAGGGACAAGCTGCCTGTAGCTAAGATGCGGCTGGAGTCTCTCTTGAGGGATGTGCAAGATTCCTATTGTCATTATCAGCATGAAGCTTTGTTAGCACACTGTCAGGTAAAAGTACATTTTCTAAGGGGTAATTATTTATTACCACAATATTTATATGGTCTATTTGCATGTGCACTTGATGTCCACAAGTCTCTATAAGTCACTTGAGTTGACATCACATCACATCTGTGCCAATTCGAGCATATACATTTTAATATCTTAATATATATAATTCACGTGTCACGTTGTTTGTCCGCGATGGACTCCTAAACCACTCAACTGATTATAATGAAATTTTGTAGGTATGTGTTATTTGTTCCAACTTAAAGGTGGGATAGTTTTTATCTCGATTGAATTGACGAAAGTATAAAAAAAGGAAAAAACATTTTGCCATACAAAATGTTCATGGGTTTGTAACTGTCAAAGATTTAATGTTCATAGCGTCGATACGGTAAACTCTTCCCTAAAATTAAATAACGTATTTAAATAAAGGTTTCGAATCGACAACACATAGCCACAATATTCGATTTATGGCGTATTTTAGATTTTAAAGATGTAAATTAATGACAGTAATGAAAAGTGGTTGACATTTAAATTGTCAAATATTTATGCATACGTTCAGGAATTTATTGTAAACTAAAGAGTATATTATGATGCTACATAAATATAGGACAATTAAATAAATAATATTCACATGTATTAAGTTTTACTTCTTTTCAAGATAGAATTTCACTTGAAAATGAAAAATCTTTAATAAATAACACATAAAAATAAAAACTGAACTGAACTGAATAAAATAAAATTTTATATAATTATGGAGAATATTGCAGGGATTCTCAAATTAGGCGTTGCCTGTGTCTTGAAAAACCAGTTAAATATAATTGTTTCTACGTTAATTGGACGTCAATAAGCAATAACGTTCCAACCCACAACTCACTCAAAATTGAGATAACAATACTGGCATACCTTTTTCGACGCCTTCCATCATTTGAGCAAAAATATTCCAGCTTTAGGCCTTCTTTCTAGGTAAATCCATTTAAAGCGATATGTTCCAATCCACAATTTTAAAATAATGGAGCTTTCATAAAACCAAAAAATGATACATGTGGACTGAACCATTTTAATAAATATAATTCATACATAAAATGTTTTTAGAATGATCCAATGATCTTGGAACGTTTTAGTAAAACTAATTTAGGTATTTTTATCTTGAAAAAAATGTTCCATGTAAGTTGAAACGTTTTAACAAAACATATTCTCTTTCATTCATCTTATTATTATTGATTTCATCTTATCTTTGTTTAGTTCAATACAATGTTACATGTCGGTTGGAAGATTTTAGCAAAACCTTTATAATATCATAAACCTTAAAAACAATATCGTTTTGATTTCTGGAATCTGGACACTTGTTTCTCAATAATAACACTAATTTTTCCAAAATAGAAAATGCTTTAAAACACCACCTGCGTATTTACACAGCTGAGTAATATATGAAAATAATTAAAAATGTAAAAAATAAACCATTAAAAGTAATTAAAATGAAAAAAAAACAGACTTTTATACCACAAGAAAAATAGAAAAAAATATTGTAAATAGAAAACCATTTACGGATAAAAATAAAGTTAACTGGCTACATACAAAAGAAATAAAAATTTAAAAGGAGAAAATGTTTTCTATATTTATGAGGACATCTTTAGATGAAGATTTTAAGGAGTTAAATATTGTTAAAATATATAGAAAACCGCCGACCGCGACACACACAGATGAAGAAGTGGAGGAAATGTATGAGGACATAAGTCGGGCCATACATACTTCCAAAACCTACTTCAATGTTGTTATGGGAGACTTCAACGCAAAGTTGGGCAAGGAAAGCGATGCAGAGTTGAAAGTGGGGCAATTTGGACATGGGCAACGGAACCTCAGGGGTCAGAAGCTGGCCGACTTTCTGGAGAAAAAGGGACTCTTTGCGATGAACTCTTTTTTCCAGAAGCCGCCTCACAGGAAATGGACCTGGCTGAGTCCTGACGGTTCTACGAGAAACGAGATAGATTTCATCTTGACGACGAATAGACGGATATTCAGAGATGTCTCTGTGATCAACAGGGTGAAACCGGCAGTGATCACCGAATGGTTAGGGGCACACTGAATATCAATGTCCAATCGGAAAGGCGTCGCTTGATGAAATCTACGCTCCGACCTACTCGCGCCCATATCCAAAACCCCGAGAGCTTTCAACTCGAGCTGACAAATCGCTTTGATTGTCTAGGAGAAAACCTTGCAGTGGACGAGCTAAACAGCGGTTTGGTAGAAGCTGTCCATACGGTGGGATCTAAGTATTTTAGACCTCGCCGTAGAGGTAGACCACAAAAACTCTCGATCCACACTCTTGACCTCATGGCCAAACGTCGATCTTTAGCGCTGCAGTCTTCCGTTGACGCCGAAGCATATCGGCGGCTCAATAGACGGATCTGGAAGTCCTTGCGATACGATGTCCGTGCTCACAATACTGTGAGCATTAAGGAGACAATTGAGCGAAACGGAGGCTCCAAAGTGTTTGCAAGAGACTTGTCTATTGGGCAAAGCCAGTTGTCTAGGCTGAAGACGGAAGACGGCCGCGTGGTATCGACGAGGGTAGAGGTATTATGGGAGATCAAGAGGTTTTACGGACAGCTTTACACCTCGGTTGCCAAGCCTGCTGTTAGCTCGGCCGAAGTCCCGAGAGCCGAGTTGATCCGACACTTTAGCGATGATATCCCGGACATCAACCTGTGTGAGATTGAGATGGCCCTGAAGCAACTTAAAAATAACAAGGTGCCGGGCGAGGACGGAATAACTTCAGAGCTTCTGAAAGCGGGCGGAACGCCGATACTGAAAGTCCTTCAGAGGCTCTTCAATTCCGTTCTCCTCGAGGGCTCAACGCCAGAGGCATGGAGCGGGAGCGTGGTGGTACTGTTCTTCAAAAAGGTGATAACACTTTGCTGAAGAATTATAGGCCCATCTCGCTCCTGAGCCATGTCTATAAGTTGTTTTCGAGGGTCATCACAAATCGTCTCGAACGCAGGTTTGATGACTTCCAGCCTCCCGAACAAGCCGGTTTCCGAAAAGGCTTTAGTACCATAGACCACATCCATACGCTTCGGCAAGTTATACAAAAACCGAGGAATATAACTTGCCGCTTTGTTTAGCGTTTGTGGACTATGAGAAAGCCTTTGATTCGATCGAGACTTGGGCTGTGCTACAGTCTCTCCAGCGGTGCCATATCGACTATCGGTACGTCGAAGTGTTGAAGTGTATATACAACAACGCCACCATGTCGGTCCGAGTACAAGATCAGAGTACGAAGGCTATTCCACTACAGAGAGGCGTGAGACAGGAAGATGTCATATCTCCGAAACTGTTCACTGCCGCGCTGGAAAATGCCTTCAAGCTCTTGCAGTGGAAAGGATTCGGCATCAACATCAACGGCGAGTATATCACTCACCTTCGGTTTGCCGACGATATTGTAGTCTTGGCAGAATCGCTGGAGGACCTTAGCACTATGCTCGAAGACCTCAATCGAGTCTCCCAACAGGTGGGTCTTAAAATGAACACGGACAAAACGAAGATCATGTCGAATGTCCATGTTGTGCCCACCCCCATCGGTGTTGGGGGCTCGACTCTTGAAGTTGTTGACGAATATGTCTATTTAGGACAAGTGGTCCGGTTAGGCAGGTCCAACTTCGAGAGAGAGATCAATCGTTGAATCCAACTCGGTTGGGCAGCGTTCGGGAAACTACGCGACGTCTTCTCGTCCAAAATACCTCAGTGCCTTAAATCGAAAGTCTTCGATAGTTGTGTGTTGCCAGTGATGACTTACGGCACCGAGACGTGGCCTCTCACTATTTGCCTTATTAGGAAGCTCAAAGTCACTCAACGAGCTATGGAGAGGGCTATGCTCGGGGTTTCCCTACGAGATCGAATCAGAAATGAGGAGATCCGTAGGAGAACTAAAATAACCGACATAGCCCACCGGATTAGCAAGTTGAAGTGGCAATGGGCAGGGCACATAGCGCGGAGATCTGATGACCGATGGGGTCGGAAAGTGCTCGAATGGAGGCCGCGTATCGGAAAGCGCAGCGTAGGACGTCCACCCACAAGATGGTCCGACGACCTGGTAAAGGTCGCGGGACGTCGCTGGATGCAGGCTGCCTCCAACAGGTCTCTGTGGAAATCATTGGGGGAGGCCTATGTTCAGCAGTGGACTTCCTTTGGCTGATGGATGGATGGATGGATATAGAAAACAAACAATGTACTTTAATGATTCAGATTTCTGTTTGCTGTGGCTTGATGGCAAACCAATCGCTCCAGCGAAATTACAGTCGTTATAATAATAATAATAATAATAACACCCAACAGTCACATACATAGTCCTGACCCCACATTAAGATCGAATCTTGTGTCGTGGGTATCAGGAACTACGAGAGACTTTTCGGTCTCACAAACACCCAGACCCGAGAGAAATATTTGTGGGCCGCACTAACATTTCTCTCGGTGCGGGGATCGAACCCGCGGCCTCTCGTTTCACAGGCGGTGTCTTACCGCCTGCGCCACGGAGGCTGTCAAAATTTTTTATATCCATATCCTGAAAATTGTCTCGAATTTTATAGAAATTTGAAAAGTTCAGAGGAAATCATAGACCATGTCGACGGGTTTGGGGGAGAGCCAGATTTTGAGAAACAATAAACTAATGTGATGTTTTAAAATAATTGAGGCATCCTTAAATGTTAAAAACTGATTCTTTTTAAAATACAATTTTGATCATTTATATTTTTCTTTTGTTTATTTGCTTGTTCATGAAAAAAAAACCTCTTAAGTTAGAAAATGTAAGTCAATTACTTGTTGGAACATTATTGCATAATTATCCAAAATGAATGCCCATACATTTTACATTTTTTCAAAAACGTTCCACTCCCATTTTGACTAAATACTTGCTTGTTTTACCAAATATATTAAGCAATTGTTATACGAATAATAAATTACGTTATATTTCTTCAATAAAACCTATAGTATACGTCTATACTAATTAGGACAAAAAAGAATTCAAGCAAAACTATAAATTTGCATTTATCTCAAAATGGAGTTGTTGTGGGTTGGAGCGTTATTGCTTATCTACGTCCAATTGTGTGTGTGTGAGTGCATTTCTACGAAAATTAATATTTCATCTCTTTATTACTAACAAGAGTAATGGCGTAATATTTTTGGAAAAACAGCATAGTGGGGGTGAAATAAGGGATGGGATATTGCATGGATAATCAAAATCGATAAAGTGTTTAGAAAGTAGAGAGAAACTGGATATAATAGAGTGGGAGGTAGGGGAGAAGACTGGGATAGCTGACAGATTTAATAGGACGAAATGTAAATGCACGGTATAAGACGGGATGGTTAATTAAGAGAAAGGACGCGACGTATCGGGAAGTGAATGAACAGACGGATGGGACGGAATTGAGCAGGACAGTAGGATAGCTAATTCATGTTTAGGTATACAAGAGCTTATACGAAAAATAACACGTATTTGGTGTGGAGTAAAATAAAAAAGTATCTGCACCCAGGCGAAGCCGGGCCGGGCCGCTAGTTAATATATATATATATACTACTTAATCTAAAAATAAGTGTTTAAATGTATTTATGCTGTTAGTGTACCATTTTGAAATATACATATAAATTAGTTGGGTTTCATTCCCATGTAGTGTAGTGCAGGTTGCACTACTACTACACTACTTTCTATGTGCTCTTGCAAACAAAAAGCATAATTTGTATGTTACTTGATATTTTTTTAATAGACTGACATGACATGTCCTGCAATGTCTGTAACATAATAAATTGTAATGTGATACATCAATTTGTAACATTATATCACTGGCTACTTAGCTTAGGTTAAGTGGTCTTTGCAAATAACATGCATTAAATAAATTATATTTTAGAGGTACTCAGCTATTTAGCAATAAAAAAGATATAACTCTTTTCGTACTGTTTTTGGTTGTTTTGTGATTTAAAATAAACAAAGAGATCATTTTTTTTTACTCTGGCCGGGCATCGTGGCGGCATTGCACCTGATGATAAGCGCAAATGCCGCCCAGGCAGAGTATCGGCATCGGACGGCAGTCCCATGCCAATGGAAACAATTATGCCGGCCTGCTAAGGTGCCTCTTCACACTACGGCGGAAGGTCCCAGGATTGTAGGAAGGAGGGGACACGTGAGACGGCAAACAATTTCACAGCCTGACGGTGCGGCACAAAAAAGAATTAGAGAACCGTTTGGTTCGCGCCGGGATGGTGTGGACCGACAAACTATGGCTTCGCAAGCCAGCACGTGTGGTTCTGGTAAGGAATGGAGAGGAGGGGATCAAGTTGAACAATTCTTCAGAGCACTCACCGTGATACAGACGGTAGGACACGCTTAGAGAGGTGACATCCCTGCGGAGTTGTAGCGACTCCAAGTTGCTCGTAACGTCTGCATCATTCACAATGCGGATTGCCCGCCGGTGCAATCCATCCAAGGCATCGAGCAGGTACTGGGCGGATCCATCCCAGAGGTGCGAACAGTACTCCATACCCGGCTGGACCTGCGCTTTATACAAACGATAAAGCTGACCGGGCGTGAAGAACCGACGCACCCTGTTCAGGACTCCAACCCTGCGTGATGTGGCAGATATTACGCCCTCGATGTGATTCCTTGGATTGATATCACAGCGAATATCCACACCAAGGATACTCAGGTCATTCCGCACTGAGAGGGGAGCACCCTGAAGAGTGGGGAGGGGAGAGAACGGGGATTTTTTGCACGTGAACGCACACACCTGGGTTTTCTTGGCATTAACAGCAAGTTATAAAAATAACAAGTATCTGAACATCTTCCGTCGCAGTATTTATTATTTTATTTTTTAGGTAGCCATACTAATATAATATATAATAACTTTAGGTCTAAACTTTACTCTTTTAAGCTTGTTGAATCGCCTGCGTGCCCATGTTCAACACCTAATTGCGAGTATGAGCAGTCCGCGCATCATATACTTTGGGAGTGTAGTCTTTGGCAGAATGAGCGTAAAACTATGCTGGATAGTATGCAGATATCATCTCGAGTCGTATACTACATGGACCTTGTAGAGACTAGGAAGAACTTCCGTGCTTTCCGGCGTTTTTGCCATACTTATTATTGGAATCAAGTCTAAAAGCTCACATAATAGGTCCCATTTAAATTTAGTGATGATGTGATCCGTGGTGCTTTACAGCTGCCTTCTCCGGCTGTAAAAGTCTTTTTACGAGGTTATTTACCTGTTTAGTTCATTGTTTTGTCGCCCGCTTTGCACGGAGGGAAGTGGACAATAATTTATTTCCAACTCCTCCTATTAATTTCACTTTCTGATTAATTTCGTTGCGGGTTAAAGACAAGTTAGACATTCCCGGAGACTCGCCGAGCTTCAATGCTCGGTGTCATTACATTGCGTGCCACTGTTGATCCTGGCTCACAGGAGTTACAGTGGTGGGTGTGAGGGTGGGACAGTCTCCTAGCCATACTAATACTAAATTCGATCTTAGCGCGCTCATTAAATCCGGCTGTTTTTGGCCTATATAATATTTTAAAATGATAAAACTGTGAAAAGTAATATTCAAGGTGTGTTATGCAGATAGAAGAGTTGATCTCGGAGACAGTGACTGGCAATAAGGGCGAGATTCGCGAGGCACTGTCCCTTGTCCTACAAGCGTTGCGTCTCAGCGACACGGCTCCTGTAGCGCTATCCAGCGCTTTACAGCGGTGGGCCTGTGCGCTATCCGAAGCATTGGTGGACGCTCGGGATCTAAGGCAATTGCTGTTTCTGATACACCATCTTTTTAGGTATGATTTATTTTAGTGAAGTCATAATATGTTACTGGTGACGTTTTATCAGTTTTGGTGCTATACAAGAAATGCGTTATTAGATTTTTATATGTTAGGTATATATTATATCTATACATATAAATAAAATTGAAGTGTCTGTTTGTAAAGTGAAAATAAAAAAAAATGTCCAACTGCATATCGTTATATACACGATACCGGTGCCGAAAATGATATTTAATAAATTTTTGACTGTCTGTTTGTTCCGGCTAATCTCTGAAATGGCTTGACCGATTTTGACGGGATTTTTTTGTCAGGTAGCTGATATAACAAGGAGTAACTTAGGGTACATTTATTTTAGAAAAAATCTTTTATTTTAGAAAAATAAAGTAATGTTGCAATGCCCGCGCGCAGTTCACGCGCATGCCACCACTGGGCCCACCAACGAATCAATATCACATTTACAAAATATTGTATATATGGAAATTTTTTAATAAAGCTAATACAAAACCTGAAAATAAATGTGTAACTGGAGTTTACCGCCGCTCCCTAAGAGATGGCGCCACCGTAGAATTAGATCGCGGTATGATTTCATTACAAAGGTTGATAATTAAAAAAAAACTTAATAAACTAATTAACTTTTTCGTTAAATTCCACGCAGACGAAGTCGCGGGCACAGCTAGTAGTAAATATTTTTACTCAAAGCGGGTTTTAATGGAGATAGCATCTGTGGAAAGTTGTCTGAAGATGGATGAGAGGAATTAAAGTGTAGATTGGGTTGTATGCATATAGAAAGGCTTCAATCCTGTTGTACAGTTTAATAGCATCCGTGGCTCAGTTGGTTAAACGCTGGCCGTGAACAAGAGGCCGTGGGTTCAAGCCCCGCACCAATATAAAATGTTTGTGCGATTAAAAGACATTTGTTTGGGGTCTGGGTGTTTTTGAGATCGAAAATTCTCCCATAGTTATCAATACTCACACAAGAATTAATTGATCTTAATATGCGGTCAGAATGATGTGCGTGACTGGAACTATAGGTGTATTTTATTTATACGATTACAAAAAGGCTTGTATAACAGTTTATGATGGTATATTTTTTCACAGACAAACTCATTCCGTGAAATGGGCGTCAAGCTTCATTAGATTGAACGTGGAAGACAGCGTGGCGGCGGCCCGCATGATTGGCATGTTGGACATCTTTCTGGCGAGACCCAAACCACAGCTGGATAAGGGATTCGAATGCACTGAAGGTAAAGGAAATATTGTTTTAAAGATGGTACAAGATACTATTACAGATTTGTTAAAATAATATATTAAACTTAAAATTACGAGAGTGTACATCGTACCTTCATCGTACCCTCGATGGTAGAGTAGGCCCGTGCCCTGCAGTGGGACTTATATGGGCTGATACAGATACGGATACAGGTTTTTTCTTCATACCACATTGAAATGAAATTGTCAATCAAGTGGGTGGGGCGCTTTTTATTTCACATCCGTACTCATGACAATATAAAATAATCGACCATACTGCGACATATAAATCACTGCGCTACCGGTCCTACCGGCCTCGAAAACGAATATTGAAGTGGATACCATTTTTCTCTTGATTCAGAGTCAAAAAAATATTTTTATTTTATTGATAGCGATTTATAAGATTTTTTATGGTATGTAAGTCCGCCAACCCGCACTAGGCCAGCGTGGTGGACTTTCAATCTTACTCTCGATTGTAGAGGAGGCTCGTGCCCTGCAGTGGGACGTATATGGGCTGATACAGATGTTATTCATTCAGAGTCGGAGGAGGTATGGGAGGAGGTGGACAAGCACGGCAGCGGCGGCGCCGTGAGTGAGGGCACGCTACGGGAGCGCGACCTACTCGCCCTGTTACACGCCTTCCCGCTAAAGGAGCTGGTCGCGCGACTCCTACTCTTTACTCATGCTGTAAGCATATTCCTTGTATTGTTGAACTAGTGTTTTTTTTATATAGAGGCAAACGAGCATGCGGTTCACCTGACGGTAAGTGATCACCGCCGCCAGCGGCGTGCACAGGATTATGACACTGGGTATGCGGCGGAGTACTCGGTCACAAAAACTTTTTCTTTTATAATTTTTTAGCTTAGCCACAGCCACGCGACGGATCTCTAAGTCGGAAACCATGCCAACATAACAAGTCTTAGATGTATTACTATTCATGTCCATCTTCTACGGCAACGCAGACAAAACAGCGATCGATCGTCGCGGCGGAAGAAATTCTAATAAGTAAAATAAAAAAAACTTACCTAGTCAGCTAATTTTCACATATTCAAGGTTCCGGTTAGTTGAGATTACTATACCTATCCTGATGTAAATAAACGCAATATTTCGGCCACCTCATTCATTCATTTGATAAACATATATTTTTAACACAAACCTCGCAATCAAATAACATTTAAAAAAATAAACAAACACACTAGTAAAAGCAAATGACTACAATTAATATCGAAACTTAGTAATAAACTGTTAAATGTACATTATGAAAATTTTTGATGTACCATTCATAACTGGTCCCGTTCATGGTCCATTCTCGCCGATGTTCTTTGTGATTTGCCATTGTGATTCACTAAACCCATCGGCTATTTTGGTGTGATCTCGTGTATATTATGATGATGTGAGTTTTTCTTACGAACCCATTTAAAGGAGAAAGTGAACAATCAATTTTGCGTGTGTAATTTTAGATATGAAAAATATATGGTGGTTTTTTTTTACAAATTCTTTGGGGAGCAATTAGCAATAGCAGAAATATAGAGCATGTTTAGGCTCCAAAAATAACAACGTGATAATGTTAATTTTAAATAGCAATTATTCCCAGTACTATTGTACACCATATACATCAAAGTGACAGAATTACATGACAAAAAAATGCACATGTTCATGGGCGGCGGTCAGGGGCGTGCACTCCTTGTAGGCAGAAATGCAGTGCTTTACTTGCCATTCACAGATATTTTTTTATAACGTTCGTACGTTTTAGATGACTTTAATTTATAGTAAATAAATGAATAAACAAAATATAATAACTTAAAAACGCCTAATATTTTATAAATAGCACCTATTTGCAATCACGCAAACATTATGGTTGCCACGCGAAAAGCAAGAGGCTCTGCAAAGCAAAATAATGTACCTAATCAACCAAGTCATGCCGCCGCGTCCCGCATGACATTTGTTTGCATGTGTGTAGTAATTTTGGTGTCCGTGCACAGTCGCAAACGCACACACCCATGAATATTGAAAGCCGCGACTCCTGCGGCAGGCCTCGGGAGTTCGGCAGTTGTCGGGAGTAATCGTAAATGTTCGTTGCCTATAATCCGAGTAAAATTAATAGGCTGGAATCTAATAAATCACCTATGCACATTATGCATTTTTGGTTAGTAAGGTTTTATTTGTTTAAATAGAAATGTTTTGTGTTTCGCGGGGGCCATTTTGCTTTTTTTATGAGTTTTTGCATTGTTTACTATTTTATACTAGTATGTTTGTAAAAAAAATAGATTTCTTAACGGATTTTTCATTTTAACATTTGAAAGTGTGTACATTTAACAGTTTATTACTAAGTTTCGATATTAATTGTAGTCATTTGCTTTTACTAGTGTGTTTGTTTATTTTTTTAAATGTTATTTGATTGCGAGGTTTGTGTTAAAAATATATGTTTATCAAATGAATGAATGAGGTGGCCGAAATCTTGCGTTTATTTACATCAGGATAGGTATAGTAATCTCAACTAACCGGAACCTTGAATATGTGAAAATTAGCTGACTAGGTAAGTTTTTTTTATTTTACTTATTAGAATTTCTTCCGCCGCGACGATCGATCGCTGTTTTGTCTGCGTTGCCGTAGAAGATGGACATGAATAGTAATACATCTAAGACTTGTTATGTTGGCATGGTTTCCGACTTAGAGATCCGTCGCGTGGCTGTGGCTAAGCTAAAAAATTATAAAAGAAAAAGTTTTTGTGACCGAGTACTCCGCCGCATACCCAGTGTCATAATCCTGTGCACGCCACTGCAAAACAGTCTAGTAAATTCTGATAAAATTCTGCGAAATAATGACAGCAAAATACTACATTTTCTCTCATTACCTTAAGGTAACACAGGTATGGTGTACACCATATTCAACGGTTAATTAGTTTTATGACAAGGGAAATTATAGAGCATAGTAATTACTAAGCCATCATAATGATTTAGTACACTTTTTTCCTAGGTACCTGATAACCATAAGACCACCCTACATTAGGTATATTTGACAATGACAATGACATCATAATGGGCTATTTTTTATTAGTATAATCGTTACCTAAAAAGTTACAAATATATGAATAATTCTAAAATCTCCGGCTTTTTAGAAATCTTTTTGCAACTGGACATCACTCCTCATGCACTATACAATACAATAAACTATATCCCAGCTGTGTACAATATATTTCTTTGCCAGGTCGCAAAATGTATGGACGTGACCGATGTTCTTTAGCTTATATATACAGGGTATATCAAGACTGCTACCGAAAACGAAGCCGGGTGGTAGTTTAAGCGACTTCAGACACAATGCAACAGAAAAAGTTGCAAAAAAAAAGCGAATTTTTTTTTTTGTTATTTTTTTCCTATGTCCATATTTGGGGGGTAAATACATTTTTCCTAAAATAATAGCGTATACCCTTTTATTTATAGATAATCTAAGGTATAAAAGTGTTTAAATTATTATTTTATCAAAAACTATGGATTTACCACCCAAAAATGACGATATTTAAAAAATCATATAAAATAATTGTCACGTTTCTTTTCGAAATTTTTGGTTGCATTGTGTTTGTAGTCACTTAAACTACCACCCAGCTTCGTTTTCGGTAGCAGTCTTGAGATACCCGGTATAAGTTGCGAAATATTATTTTCGATTTCACTTGCTATTTTGTGATTGCTATTGCTAATTATTCCTATACTAGTACAATAAGGTATTAAATAAAAGCAATGGCGTATCCAGCCTTCAAAAAAGGTTGTGGGCATGGCAAACCGAAAATCAAAGAAGTGGGTGTCTGTGTATGATCTTGCTCATGATCGTTATACGTCATAAAGATTTAATTCTGCGATTTTATAATATTATCATTCTATCAATCTCATAAAAGAGTAAAAGTATGACGAAATAAGTCCGCTAGGGTTGTGGGCATTCGCATTGTGCTCCCTATGGTGCATCCGTGCTTGAATAACGACTACAATATTGAACAGGATATAAGACAGGCGCGTGCAGAGTGGTGGGGCGGGGAGGGCGGTGCGAGCGGTATGTTGCGTGCGTGTTGCGGCGTGCGCACGCTCTTGCGCACGTTGACCCGTGCCGGTGACGTGCACGCGCGCTACCACCGCCTACGTCGGGCACTACGGGCCGTGGCCACCGCCGCGCTCGTCGGGCTGGGGGGGTTGCATTTGTGCTCCAGGTATGTCGTAACCTTAGAGTATTTATAAAATAGAGGGAGTGCTGGTACTTTAAAAACTTAGATGAAAATGGGTGGTGCCGGTCATCGGATTCTTCCTTCTTTTTGACTGACTTGTCCAACATGCACGAATTAATTAGAAAACAAAATTTAAAAGGCTTTTTAAGGCTATTGAATTCCACTCAAACTCGTTTAATACGGATACAAGTAAACATACTTTCGGTCACCAATGGAATTAATAGCAATTTGCTGTGAATCAATTAATCTTTACATATAAATAAAATTGAAGTGTCTGTTTTTAAAGTTAAAATAAAAAAATGTCCTACTACATATCGTTATATACACGATACCTACTCCGAAAATGATGTTTAAAAAATGTTTGTCTGTCTGTCTGTTTGTTTCGGCTAATCTCTGAAATGGTTGGACCGATTTTGACGGGATTTTTTTTGTCAGGTAGCTGATATAATAAGGAGTAACTTAGGCTATATTTATTTTAGAAAAAATCTATAATTATAGAAAAATAAAGTTTTGTTAAATTCCACGCGGACGAAGTCGCGGGCACAGCTAGTTCACTAATATAACAGTGCCACCAAAATTGTGAAGAAAACACTTTTTTGCCTAGTTATACTACACTAACTATTAGGTGATTGCTGGACATCACTACATAGTATAAAACAAAGTCGCTTTTTCTGTCCCTATTTTTCTTGTTCGCTTAAATCTTTAAAACTACGCAACGGATTTTGATGCGTTTTTTTTTAATAGATAGAGTGATTCAATAGAAAGGTATATATGTATAATAACATCCATTAAATAGTGGAGAAATATTGTTATTTTTGAGGTTTCTAATGTGATGTCGTTAATTATCAATATTTTTCCGCTTACATTGCAAACGCAGGCTGAAACCTACGAGATTTATCAAAATAATGTACTACATATTTGTACACATTGAAAAGGTCTATAGAAAACTCCGCGATGGTGTATGTCTATCTCTTATGGATATCCCACAATAACATTTTTTTGTCATTTACTTTTTGCAACAAATAATGGCTAATTTTCGAAGCGATTTTAACCAATACAGCATTAATCCTTATCCAATTAAGTTGATTTAATATAGATCTATGTGGTCCTTTACAGCACAAGATTTAAATGAATATTTTCGAAGATATTACAGATTTAAAATTGCGGGACGTAGCGCTTGCGGCGGTACTGGCCGGCCAGGGCGGCGGCAGCGTGCCTATATAGGAATGTTTATACAGGGTATATCAAGACTGCTACCGAAAACGAAGCCGGGTGGTAGTTTAAGTGGCTTCAGACACAATGCAATTGAAAAAGTTGCAAAAAAAAAGCTACAATTTTTTTTTTGTTATTTTTTCCTATGACCATATTTGGGTGGTAAATCCATTTTGTCCTAAAATAATGGTGTATATCCTTTTATTTAGAAATAATCTAAGGTATAAAAGTGTTTAAATTATTATTTTAGCAAAAACTACGGATTTAACACCCAAAAATGACGATATTTAAAAAATCATAAAAAATAATTGTCGCGTTTCTTTGCGAAATTTTTAGTTGCATTGTGTTTGTACTCACTAAAACTACCACCCGGTTTCGTTTTCGGTAGCAGTCTTGAGATACCCGGTATGTATAATAATAATACGTACATATTATTGTACAAAAATCTATTTGTACCCGGGCGAAGCTGGGCCGGGCCGCTAGTAAGCAATAAAAATACTTTACATTTCCCAGAGCTTATTACAAAGAGAAGTACAGAATGAAGATTGCAGCTGAGCTAGAGGCGTGTTTTACAGCGGGGCTCGCTCTGTTCGGCACTGAAGAGTTGTACTCCTTGCCTACTACACTTCTCGCTGAAGACACCGCTTTGGACTACTGTGTGACTTTGGGCATGTCTTTGCATGGTAAGACTATTACATTTTTAAATGATAAATTATCTAGACCAGATTACTTACGTCTGTAATGAAATGAAATGAAAATAATTTACTGAATCCATTAGGATGTTCTACATCATTTAGATTCAGTCATTTTTTTATCTAACACACGAGATGTCCTGATTTGGTTGGTTAATTAGTACTGTACTGATGTTTATTCGTGTCTTAGTGTACAGGAACTATATTAGAATGAGGCAAAATGTATGCGACAAAAATTCTTTATTTAAGCAATGCCAAATTATTGCCAGTAGCTTACTTTACATAAGTTTTTATATCCGAAGATAAGCTGAAAATAACCATATATTTTTAAATTATTTTTTATTTCATCGTAGTAATATTAAGCGCATTGGATAGGCTGTGTCATATTTAACGTATTAAAATTGTCTTTTATTCTTTTAACTTAATTATCTCTTTTCACTATACAGATAAGTCGCCAAAGCGAATAGAGTCGTTATGCGTGGACGTGCCCGTGGTACCGTGCGACGTGCGCGTGCGCATGGTGACGCAGGCGGCCGTCGATCGCACAGACCATCACGAACTCGCTAGGACTGTGTTGGACTTCTTGTTTACGGTCAGTTGTATATGATTTGTATGTTTCTTACGACAACCTATATTTGTATTCATTTTATTTTAGTGTCTTGTGTTTTGTGTGTACTTTTGTGCAAACTCGGATTAGTTTGCGGGTCCATCAGATCTAACCAATGTATTTTTAAGCATTTGAATAAATTTGTAGTATACGCTTCTTCTGCTCTGCTTAGTCTGCTTAGTAACTTATTGGAAATTCATACTTAAGGGGTTATATCCACTTGTGATTTTCAAAAAATCGTTTTTTATATTATATCATTTTTTGTATGTACATATATTCAAGAATATTCTCTGAAAATTTCAAATCGATCCGACAATTAGTTTCGGAGATATAAGCGTATTAGTAAGGACGTCTCCGAGCGTTCGAAAGTAGGCGGAGCGCGAGCCAGAGTAGCAGCTGTTTCTAGTAGCCGCTATATTTTTGTTCTCGGCTTATATTGTGTTTGGGACCCTAAAATAATAATACAAAAGGTCTAGCTTATACCTGAAACCTATTTTAAGGAATTATAAGTTAAAAATATGTGAATTCATCAGTTAAAAGTGATCTTCCACGTAGACAAGTTGTGTTTGTGCTCAGTTTGTGTATATCTCGGTGTGTAAAGTTTAATTAAAGTAAATAATGCCTCGTAAAATTAGCAGAGAAACTTGTAGAACTTTCAAAGAACAGTTGTCTTGAAGAAATAAACGGAAGAACGTTTTTAATCCGAAAACCGTGGAATATGATGAGAGCAGTTTCAGCGCCTCAGCAAAAAAATTTAAAGCGCAAGAGGTAATATATGTACTCGCGATACGTCAGTTGAATATATAATTTTAAATTTTATAACTGTGTTTACGGCTATTAGTGAATAGGTATTGTGTAAAACTTGCCGTGAGCCAGTAAAATTTGAAACAGCATCAGAACGTGGACTCGGTTTTAAAATTGTTATCTTATGTGATAAATGTAGTCCTCGTATTGTAAACTCTTGTAACTTTGTCAAACTTTATTATATGAGTGCTATGGGATTATCATTTGTACCCAATGCTCATTCCTACGCGAGTAAAGAGGACGCAGAGTGCATCTCAATTTCGGACGCAAGAGCGCAAGGGTCGACACGCAAGGGGAGAATGGCTCGTAGACAACAATAATTAAACATTTTGGAGGCAAACGACGAAGCAGAAGGTTCCTCTTATGGTGCTGGAATAGATGACATGATGTAAGTTCAAAAAAATATATTTTAATTTAGTGTAAATCGTTCCCGAAACTTTAAACGCGTTTATCTCAAAACCGTGTTTTCAGAGTCGGTGAGCAAAATTTCTCCAAAAGCGCTAAACCGATCGCTTTGAAATTTTCACACGACTTACTCAGATATATTTCTCAGGTAATGATCGAAGGAATAAGGTTTTGGACAATAATTTCGATTTTTTAAGCCACTTTGAAGTGAAAAATTTTCATGAAAAACTGATTATTTTTTTTGAACAGCCGCCTGTTTGTCAAAAATCAAAATTTTGACTAAACCTTCGATCATTACCTGTATTTATTTATTAAAAATCTAAATATTTTTGGTTTTTGATTTTCAGATTATTTGGACCAGAGATATCTTGCTCACCGCCAAGCACCTTTTTTGGAGGTCTCTCCGAAGATCATCTACAGGAGCTAGGGGATCCAACATTTCTTTAATTAAACCACTGATTGTTAAAATACATTAAATTCTGTTTAAGTACATTTTTTTCATTAATGTATAAAATAAAATGCGTCTTTGGAAAAAAATCACAAAAAACACGTTTTTTCTGGCTCGCAAGTGTTAAATAACATTTAAAAATAGAACCAATTATTGAAAGCAACTCCATCTATTGAGAAAACTTTTAACCCTTTTTATTCACTGAAAGCTCAAAATAACATCCTTCGCACTATCACAAATGCCCCATGGTTCTCTAGAACAGAGGAAATCCACGAATATCTTAATGTTCCAACAGTCCAATCAGAAATTCAAAGATATAAAATAAAATCCTCAGAACGTTTGTCAGCACATCCCAATACCCTGGCAGTTCAACTTCTGAACCCATCTCCTGCACCTAAAAGGTTAAAAAGGAAAGATGCATGGTGATAAGACAGGTGAGGCGTTGGCCTCATCGTCTTTATGTCCGATGCTCATCAAATCATCAGCTTATAGTCGAGGGACTGATTGCCGATTAATATAAGAAAAAAAAAATCACTGAACTAAATACACATCCGCCCAATTTTTGATTCTCTCAAGCACTAATTCTACTATATTAAAAGACTAGCGGTCGGGCCCGGGTCCGCCCGGGTGCATACACGTTTTAAAATGGCGGTCAATATGTTTAATTCTGACAATCAGTTTAGAATATCGACCAATCGGACCATGAAAAACAAACAAAATTTCCTCGTATTTGCTAGAAATATCACTACTGCTTTTCTCCTATAGGTCATAGCGTGATGATATATAGCCTATAGCCTTCCTCGATAAATGTAACCAGTAGTTCCAGAGATTAGCGCGTTCAAACAAACAAACAAACTCTGCAGCTTTATAATATTAGTATAGATATAAAATGAATGAAAGCATGTTTACAGACGTGCATTCGGCGTAGAACAGTGCAGTGTAAGGGCTCGTGCGTATTGTCCGCGCGCGAGTGCCTGCCGCGCCTGCTGGCCGCGCATCCGTACCTGTACGCCATCGCACTGCACACGCTCGCTGACTTGCATCAGGGTGAGTTCATCATCACCGTCATCATGCTCATCATCATTCACCTGTAGCTGTCCAGTACTAGACATAGACATCATCTAAAGTACGCCATTTCACTATGTCAAAGTAATGTTGCATTTGAATATCTGAATGCTGTTGCATGCATTCCTTATAGAATAAAAGGTACTGCGTATCTCTATAAATGTCCCTAAAGATCACATAATATGTGAGTATTAATGAAGTGTTAACAATATTCATCGATTTTGACAAGGTCCTTCTGACGGATTCAACTTTACATTTTAGAAATTCTTACAAATCACTATGGTATGCAATATTTAAACAATTCATTAGTTATTATGTTTTACGATCCTTTAACGATATCAATTCTATTTTATTCTTAAGCATTTTTGCAATATCTTTTTGTTTTAACAATTAATACTTCGTTAATGGGGGTTCGATCCCCACACCGAGACAAATGTTTGTGAGGGCCACAAATATTTTCCTGATACCCACGACTTAAGTCTCGATCTTAGTGCAGGGTCAGGACTATGTATGTGTCTGTTTGGTGTACTTACTTATTTAATGTATATATTCGTATAATATTTTGTTATTTATATTGTATAGTGGAGCCCATAGAGCCGTGGGCGGTGACCGTTCTATCGGTGGGGGCGTGGCGGCCCGCGGCCGGGGAGTTGCGAGCACTTCTCGATGATTGGCTTCTGCGCTGCGAGCATCTCATACAGCATCTGCTACTCAATCTAGATTACACGCCGCACACGTGAGCTTATAGGATTTTATGAGTAGTGTTGAGTCATTAGGTACCCCAATGTTTTTATTAAGTTTAGTTGGATTTTGGTATACTTCGGCAATAAATCGACTTTGTGCAGTCTTGCAGCCTTATTCATTGACGAGATACATTGAGTTTTAAAACTTATTTTAGTTATGGAATGTTTTGTTTTCTTCGCTGAAATTGGTTTCAAAAGTCATTCATAAACTTTTGAAATTGTCTTTGAATAAGGCTGTTGGTGATGAGCAAAAGATAATCGATTATAATATTGTTCACAAACTTCAAGGTACCTGATACTAAATGCTGTTCTGTCCAAAAAGAGTAAATATCGACTAAAGATGTTCTAATTATGTGACATCGGTTATTCTAGTTTTCTAAACTGAATTTACATGTTTCCGCAGCGGCCTATCCCTAGACACGCAGCTATCTTTGGGCGCGTGGCTGTGCGCGTGGGTGTGCGGCGGGGAGGCTCGCTGGCGCGTGTTGCGGCGCATGCGCGTGCACCGCGCCGAGTGGGGCGCAGGCCTGGACGCGCCGCCGCCGGAGCCCCCGCCCCACCATCATGATGTGTTCGCAACAGCGTACACGCTGCTCGCCACCAGCTGGGGACATTGTATACCACTGGTGAGTACAAATATGTACGACCGTATATCTCTACTCCTCTTGCTTTATTAGTCGACTCCAAGAGGAGTGATAAATAAAACCTGCGTGTTTTCGCTACGATTTTATACACACACTTGTTGGCTAGTCAAGTCAATAAGAAAATAAATCGATGTGTATTAGCACAATGAAATAGATGTTATTTGTTTCTTTGTAGGGGACTTTGATGTCGGTTTTTATATTATTACAAAAAAAAATAGTTCCAAAGGGGTCTGTAAGACGCCATTTGTACTTAAAAAAAATTTGGTAATGGATTAAAGCCCATGCCAAAGTCATGGATATATGTAAAACTTGGGTTATGCATGTTTCCCAGCTTCATTATGTTTTCTGAAAAAAAAGACGTTTTGAGAAAGTTCTAGTACGGTTACAGTTGTTTGGGTGAATACGAATATGTAAGCAATACGACCGCTCATTGACAGTAGCAAACCCAAACAACACCTTGAATTACAAAGCAATGCTTAGCATTCCACTGCACTCGCCATCCTGAGACATAATAATCTCAATATGTCTACTTACTCTGGTTACAATGTCCTTCAATCTGAAACACAGTAGTGCATTTACATTGCTATTTGCCGGGAGAAAAAGACATAGCGGTGGTACCTACCCAGGTGGCCTCTCACATATGAGAGACTTACCACCAGTAAAATTACCTAACTGGACTACTACATTGAAATAAAACTATAATTTACGGATTTTATCGCGGATTTGGTTTAATTTTCACATTTTTGACTTCCCGACGTTTCGATTACTTTACAGCACTTTACACATGTGAAACTCAAACTATATATTTTTTAATATACCTATATCGTTTAGTTTCTCCGTCTACAGTCGTTTACCATCGTATAAGTTTGTTTGTTTGCGCGCAGATCTGCTCGGAGGGCGTGGCTGCGTTGCGTCGCGTGTGCGTGAGTCGCGCGCGCGACGCGGTGCAGTGCGCGGCGCCGCTCATGCGCGTCATGGCGCTGTCGCCGGAGTCCGTCTCGCTCACTCCACAGTGCGTAACGATTGTTGTGTTGTATTTTATTGTGGTTTTATTAAGTGTTTCTTTATGGAGTTTTAAGCATTCATAGGAATATGCATGTTGTAAAGTGTGTCGTATGATGATTTCGGTAGTCAATGGAGTAGATAAAAAATTACTTCGTCAAATATAGGTACCAATATTTTAGTACGAGATTTCCGTGATATTGTGATAGTTGTTTTTTTTTCCAAAAATCACTTTTTTCGAATTATTCGGATATTTTTGCCGCGTCTACTATATTAACTTACTTAGGTCAATATATACAGTTATAAACCCATTTTAACTATCAAATGTTTTTTGTCTTCTTCACTCAAACTGAACTCATTCGAAACTCATTCGAAAGGGACAAAATATTCGAGAATTAAAATAGGGTGAAAATGAAAAGTTACTACAGCTAATATCATGGTATCTACAGGTTCGGCGAGGTGTTCACGACGCTGCTGCAGTCTGGCCCGACGCTGGTGCAGCGCGCCCTGGGCCGCGGCGGGGAGAGCGGGTTCGACATGCTGCTAAGAGTTCTGCTCGAACAAGTGCAGGATAAACAGTAATATTTATCACATAGTTCTGGAAAACGAGTTACCACAGGAATGTCTATTTCTCCCGTCAAACAGTAGTTTAAATGCATTATTGTGTTTCGGATTGGAGGGCATTGTAGCCAGAGTAACTACTAGATATATTGAGACTTTACATCTTATGCCTCAGGATAGCCAGCGAAGTGGATTTTAGCATTGCTTTGTAATTCAAGGTGTTTGGTTTTGTTACTGTTCATGAGCGGCCGTATCGCTTACAATCAGGCGAACTGCATGCTTGTCTAGCTATTCGTTCTAAAAAAATATGTAATTTCCCGTAATACCAATTTCTACAACTCTCATTAACATTCCCTATTGTCAATGAAAAGGTCTATGCTGAAAAGTAAACCGGTGTCTAACATAATCATTATTTACTTTAAAAAAATGTACTAGAGTAAAAATAGTAGTAAGATATAATGTAACCTAAATGATTGTTAATAAAGGCTATTATTATTATTGTCAATAAAGGCACGGTCCAGGCGTGTTGAACGCGTGGGCTCACGCTCTCTGGGGGAAGAGCACCGTCCAAGGCGGCAGTGGGCAAGGCATGCAGCTGTTGGACATCGCGGCGCTCGCCACTCGGGACTGGCCGCAACTGGACGCGCACGCCACGTCGCTCTTACAGGTATGTAGGTACTGATCGATGCGCTAAGTACACTACATTATATATCTTATGGGGCATTCCACGCGAAGCGGACAGGTAAAAAATCTTGATGTTTCTGATTTCAGAAATATTTGAGTATGTTCTACCTATATATGTCCTTGATTCGTGTATCAAATATTTTTCTAATAGAGTGGCTGGTTAAAGAATTAACGAACTTTGAAATGTTGACCAACTAGTGGGTATACAGTACTTTAAAGCCGATTATCTAGTCATATAATTATTGATTAAAATAATTAAACCACTGGATTTAAAACTTCATTTAATGATCTTTTTAATTGCATTTTTGAATACGAAAATAAATTGTTTTCTTCCATATTTTTTTTAACTTCGATTTGCACAAACTTAGACCATTTCGATTTTTTTTATATTTTTTATGAAAATAGCTAGTATTGTATAGAACATCCTTGCCAAGTTTTATAATGGGCGTAGAAGTGGTTTACGAGCTATATTTGAAATATGCGCCGCACCGCGCCAAACGCCCGTCACGTCCATGAGCTTGCAGGTTACATTATTTCTTTAGTACCTACATACATTTGATATATTTAAAATAAAATGAGTTATTTTTATGTGATTAATTACAAATTTATTTATAACTTTAAATGTTTCACTGTTACTTGTGCGTTTTACCATAATACCTTCAGTAGTAGGAATGAAGGCATGATATTTTTTTGTGACTGATAGTATTGCTGCCGACTCAAATCTGCTTTTTAAAGACCATCTGTTCTGTAGAATATCCTCTTAGCTGTGGTTATTGCTTCGTTTGACGCCGATTGTAGACTAGCTCGATTCCATCACATAGCCCTTTGCCGTGAGAAGTGGCATGAAAATGAAATTCTGCTTCTGTACCAAAATCCTGTTTAAAATAAAACATGTTCTAAATCACACAAAGTACACAGATTACGAAGTTTTCGTTTCGTGATCACTCTTTTTTTTTTTTAATTGTCTTGATGAGGGAATATTCTCCTATTGCACATTTTGTGACGTGAATACCGTATTTTAGTATAAAAAGTGTATAAAATGTATTTATAGTTTTTTAAATATGCAAACTATTCGAAAGTTATTTTATTTTATGGATAGTTTTACTTAACTGAAATTATGATTTATTGAATCCATAAAATGTCATACATTTATTTGAGATTCAGTCACTTTTTTTCCACTACCACCCGGTTCACGAGGCTGTTTTCGCCAGAGAAGAACGCGCAAGAAATTCTAGCGTTGCTCTTTTCAAAAAAAGTTTACAATACAGTGATTATACAGGATTTGCAATTCAAAGCAGTTCATAAATAATTTATAATAATAATTAATTGATAATTATATTGTACGGCTGAGTTAAGTGTGGTCGCCCAGACCACGGAATTAGTATACACTCGCGCAGGACGCGGCGCTTCGGCAGTATTCCGAGTATAGCTCGTAATTCACTTCCACGCCCATTATAAAACTTGGCAGAGATGTTCTATACAATACTATACTCCATCGGTTTAGGTACTTAACTAAATGTAAACAAACCAGAACATGTGACGCATGGTTGTTCAACGTTTTATTGCAGTGTCCAATTTACGAATATTTTCTTACGGCCGGTTTCTATAATCTATCTATTTTTAACAAGAGATTTCTCTCGCAATTTCGATACATTTTTTGCTTCAGTAAAGAAAGACAGGGATATTTAGATAAGGTGCATATATTTATACATATGCAGGCAAGATAATATTGTATGTCTATCTTTGTTTATTGAAGCATACAGTGGTATAGACATAGTAACGATATCCATTTTAACCTCTTGTCAAAGATAGATAGGATATAGAGAACGGCCGTTAGTCAACCAAGTAACAAGTATTAACAACAATTAACAGCACCTTATAACAAATAATAACTAAAACAGAGTAAAGAACAACGATGAACACTTCCAAACACTTCACCACTTCACGAAAACAGTAAGTATATTAACGCAATGAATAATAAATAATTGGCTGCCATAGATAAGATATGATGATGCTTAGTTATCCAACCTAAAGCATTATCTTTCATTTAAATAGTCGCATTACGGTAAAGTCGTACTTCTAGATTTTGTAGCATATTTCTTGTAACGTTTATGAAAATGTTTTGGATGCCTGACTGTTTGGGTCTTTTTTATAGACAGATTACATTATGTAAAATTAGATAATTTAATTTAGATAATTTCATTATGATCTTACATAATTTAATTGTTTCCAAGTTCACACATTCATAATTATAATTGTTATAATAAATTTTAAACATGCAATGTAGTTTTACATTTACGTAAACATTTTTTTGTCTTCAATTAATTTAGAAACGAGAAATGGCAATCTTAAATAACCTTTTTTTTATGGTTTGTTTACATTTAGTTAAGTACCTAAACCGATGGAGTATAGCTATTTTCATAAAAAATATAAAAAAAAATCGAAATGGTCTAAGTTTATGAAAATCGAAGTTAAAAAAAATAAAACTAAAAATATATGGAAAAAAACAATTTATTTTCGTATCCAAAAATGCAATTAAAAAGATCATTAAACGAAGTTTTAAATCCAGTGGTTTAATTATTTTAATCAATAATTATATGACTAGATAATCGGCTTTGAAGTACTGTGTACCCACCAGTTGGTCAAAATTTCAAAGTTCCTTAATTCTTTAACCAGCCACTCTATTAGAAAAATATTTGATACACGAATCAAAGACATATATAGGTAGAACATACTCAAATATTTCTAAAATCAGAAACATCGAGATTTTTTACCTGTCCGCTTCGCGTGGAATGCCCCTTATATCATCTAACGGACACACGGTACACCATCGACCAATATTTTTTCCTACTTTTTCTTTTCTTTTCTATAAGCCTAAGACAGTATGAATATGAGCAATATGCAATTATCTTGATGCTCACAGTAAGTTTTCGTTTGTATTACAAAAGAGCATGAAAAGGTGTTGCGAATGCTATCTCGGATACAGTGAACTTATCGCCTGTTAGATCTTATCGCGGGGCACAAATTACAGTCGGAAGTTTATATGAGGTTATATAAATTTATCTCAACCCGACGATTTAATTGTTAACACTGCCAGATTTTCGTGTAGCAAAATTAATAAACCAACTTCTCATTACATTACTACGCTGAAGCGACTTAAACATTTACGCTTTACATTCATATGAAATCTTGAGCTATTCAATGATTGCTAGACCTATATGAATATAAAAAAGTTGTATTTATTATAACAGGAGGAGAACAGCAAAGAGCAGATCAACCAATCAGTGAAGTTCTCGTACTGCGCGCCGCTGTTGTGCGAGGCGATACTCCGCGCGTGGCAGGCCAGCTGCGTGCAAGGAGTCCACGCGCCGCTCCTACATGTGTTGCACACGCAGAGGGAACAGAAGCAAAGGATACATGTAGATAAGGCGCTGCAGGTGAATATGTTGATTTAATATTCGTCATTACTAGCATCGTTATTACCATCATCATTTCCATTATTATCATTACCATCGTTATCATTACCAACATTATCATTACCAACATTATCATTACCAACATAATCGTTCATCATCATCATCATCATATCAGCCACAGGAAGTCCACTGCTGAACATAGGCCTCTCCCAAGGATCTCCACAATGACCTGTTGGAAGCGGCCTGCATCCAGCGACTTCGTGCAACCTTAGTCAGATCGTCCGGCCACCTTGTAGGTGGGCGCCCGACATTTCGCTTGCCTGTACGTAGCCTGCACTCAAGAACCTTTCGGCCCCAACGGCCATCGGTTCTACGAGCTATGTGCCCGGCCCACTGCCACTTCAACTTGCCAATCCTATGGGCTATGTCGGTAACCTTGGTTCTCTTACGGATCTACTCATTTCTGATTCGATCTCGTAGGGAAACACCGAGCATAGCCCGCTCCATAGCTCGTTGAGTGACTTTGAGCCTTTTAATGAGGCCCACAGTCATAATCGTTACTTTAATCATAATTACCTTCACCATTATCATTTTCAGTCTAAATCGACCCTCAGCTGGGTATATCTTGGCCTGACCTCATGCAAATATTTTATGCTTTAACAAAATCGCAGAAGACGTCACATGTCGCTGCAGATATCTGAAACCTAGGCCTATCTACATCCTTAACTTTTTCTACCCTTCCTACGGTTTGCGAGTAGGTTGCAAGGATTACGTTTGCTGTGGTAGAATAGTAGGAGCTTGTTTCGGGCTAGATCTTGTGGGTTCCACTGTCTGTGGACAATGTTACTCGTTAAAGCCAGCTTTGCGTGAGCAGTATGCTTACTACATTTATTTAAAACTTTTTATAAGACGTAATTACTTAAAATCATTAATCATAAATCAAATATCACAGCAAATCGAAGCGAAGATAACGTCTGAAGAGTTGACGATATACCGGAGCGCCACAGCGGCCATACCAGCGCCACTGCATCATCCCGCGCACCTCACGCTGTGGAGACTATTCATGCACCTGTATTTAGAGAGACCGCCTGGACTCGTGTGAGTTATTAGTGAATAGGTCGCTATGGATATTTGAAGCCATGCTAACATGGTGACAAATCATTGTTAAAATTTTTGTTATATAGATGTTATGAATATTGTGGATAATTAAATTAGCTTTTAATATGTGCTAATATTACTTTGCAAACTTAAGTGACGTTTTGATAACTGAGCCAGTCAGTCCTCGCACTTTTAACAGATCTACTCTTCGATCAAATATACACTACATTATAAGTAACGGCCTAAAAAACGGCAAGATAAATAAGAGAGCACAAATTAGTGTGTGCCCTTATTTAATTAGTATGGTCTAAATCATAATAAATCATTAAATAGGTTTATTGTTACCTGAAGTTGAGTTTAAGACTTTTTGCTACATCTCGTAGTTCGAAATTCAAATGTATAAGCAACCTCGGTCACATTTGCCGTGTGATTTTGCTCCGAACTCGGTATAGTATAAATTTGATCGAAAGAGCTACGTACAAATCTTTTCGAACTTTGTATGGTGTATATTTAATGGCAATAATGTCCTGTGTTGGCTAGGTTTTTATATATTTCGTTTTTGTGAAACGGTCATTAATTGTGTTCCTATGTCAACCCACTAATTTTACCGAATTTTAAGTTCGCTTTACAATAGTCATGTATTGTTACAGGCCAGATGCAGTACCACCAGTAGGTCCTATGTTCTTCAGTGGGATCATAAAGTATAGAACTCTAGGGCAGATTAAAAAACGTCTTTACGACACCGCCACATACCACTGTATGGAGGCCGGCAAAATTCAATCCGAAGAGCACATTGCGGCCGCTTCAGAATCAACAGATAAAACAGATAACAAAGAAGAATCGCCTATTAGTATAGAAGAAACTCTCTTCCCTTCGTTAACTATAGTCGATTTGACAGGGGAATCGCCTGTACTGGATTCAGAGTCTGATGAAGTTAAAGATAGTGTTGTACAGGGTAAGGAAGATAAGTCAGAATCGCCTGAATTGTTGAAGAAAAAGCAGCGGGATTTGGTGAATTATCATATTGGTGCTGAGAAGTAAGTTTTGTTTTCAGTGTATAATATTAAGCCGTAGAGATTCCCACACGTTTTAAATAGCCACCAATTTCATATTTAATTAAGTATTCCTATAGTGCAAAATATATTTTTTAAACTTAGTTTTTAATTTGTTTTTTGGTATAATTAAAGAAAAATAATATACAATTTAAGAAATATTTTGTTTATTGTTCTATTTTGCAATTGACATCTCAGTTAAACTCGTTAAAATAAAATATATTTTATTCAGGATGATGCGTGAATATTTGCGCATAATAGAAAAGGGAGAAAAAGTTCGCGCTCAGCAACATCATGTGGACATAGCGAGGTTCATCCCGGAACAGGTATCCACGATAACTTAGAAATTATATAGCAGGAGGATGCTTTAAAAAATATACATTAAGATTCTCATATGAATTAATATCAGTAAACCAAGAATATTTTATTGTTCCGAAAAAATCACAAGTAATTATTTTTTAAATACAAGTCATACATATTCTGCGTTTGAAAACACGTACCCAAAAATAAATTTAATATTGCATACAACCAAAGACGTTATCTAGTCTAGACCACGCATTATCATCAATTTCATTG